>JAOEHQ010048125.1:0-21364 GCA_025447715.1 Asclepias incarnata | reverse complement strand
AATATACCCAATCAAAATAAGACAAATAATAATAAAACAAAAAACTTGAGCCCACTATCCCTCTTCACCTAGGTGAATCATTTCACCCACCTATCTTTCACCTTTAGATTTCACCTTTATCACTTAAAGGTTTACCTAGCTTCACCTAATTATCACCTTCATTTCGCCTTTTTATTTCACCCAACCCTTACAATTGGTCTAATGGAATATATTTTGTTCATTCTCAAAATGCATACATGTTTATACATGTAAATCCAAAAAGAAGCATTGTAATAGAATCCTCTTAGTATCCAAAATCCAAATCAAGAAAAATAAAGAACTGGAAAGGCGGCCTGGTCCGAAAATGAAACCAAATTGGTATTCTTTTTTAGTGTTTTTCAGTTTATAAAGTAAGAATGATGTCCTTCTCGTTGTAAGAAACTTAAGTTGTCGTGGTCTTTTTGGCGTATTAGTCTCATATACTTGATGCAATCTCCTTTATACTTCGGCATCTTGCCGAAGTTTTATTAATTCATATCATTTGGCTGTTCAAAATTCAAAAAAAGAAAAGAAAAAAGAATAATGTCCTTCTATGCATTGCGCCCAAACCAGATTAAAATGTAACCAAACCTTACAGTTATTTAGATGTATCCAATTCTCAGTCCATTGTTCTTGTTAAGATGAGACGTCGGAATGTATACATATACGAAACTCAACATGGAAAGATGATCAGTAACCATGAAAATCCTGAAAGGCAAATTGGACTCATACATTAACGGATGAAGTTTTCATCCACCTCTGGTGACCTTTTATCCGTTTCTAGTTACCATTCTAAAGATTAAACCAAGCTCTTACATACTACATCACAACTTTCAGGAAAAGCCAATTACAATTGACTTCAAACCACTAATAATGTCAATGACAAATGAAACAAATCAAGCTTTACTACACTAAACCAACACTTCATATGAAATCAAATGGCAGCAACCGTCTTCAAATGTGCTTTAGGTAGCACAAAACCAGCTCTCCTTTCCTCAAAGGAGTACTCGATAATCTCTTCAGGAAAAGTTTTCTTATCCAAACAAGGTGTCATTATTGTCTGCATTGGGACAGAAACCGTTGATGGTGTGCAAGGTATGGTTGGAATCATGTTTGTTTTAGGAGTTCTGTTTTCGTTATCTTCCATTGCAGATACTGCGGTTTTGGAAGGAGTAGTGAAGGGTTGTGTGTTGGTGTTCTGAAAAGTTTTCTGCACCATTTCGTGTTTTCTGTTGAGATCTTCCAATAAAGTTATATTGGATTTTGACGATTCTGTGGAAGAAATTGGGGAAAAGGGTGTGCGGAACTTTAGTTGTGATGGTTCGACTTCACTAATAGAATGTTTTCTGCTTGCAGGAAGTCCAGCTATGTCCAAACCTCTCCTCCCTGATATATATCAATTCAACGAAGAGCTTTGATGTGAGGATTACAAATACATAATACTACGTAATAGATTTCTTGCTCTGAAATAATAATAACTAAACTTAAAGAGGAAATCATATTAATGATATTTAATAATGAGAATCAACGGTAATATAACGGGTTGAAGATAGTGTTTGGATGTGCTTATGTTGTTTGAATGTGTAATATGAGGGTTAAATGTTTGCAAATATGGTTAGTTTTAGGTCTTAGTTAAGTAGTTATATAAAGTGAAATGGTTAAGTAGTTATAAATATGGTTAGATAAAGTGATAAACCAACTCTCTAGCAGCTTTTATGAAACTGATTTTCCAAAAATAATGGTTATTTAAAAGAAGGAAAATCTGTTTATCCAAACATTATCGCAAGTTCAAGTAGCAATACTCGATTCAAATCACAAACCCGGACACTTTTCGTTTGCAAATATGATTTTGTGAAGTTTGTGGATTGAACTTTAAGAACAAAATTCGTTGGGTTTTAAGCAACTATAATCTTGAAAACAAAAGTCATCTAACACAGAAAGCAGGAGGTAGAATATTACCTGTTGAAAGGGCTCCAAATCCTTCATCCCTAGTATTTAACTGGCGTTCATTCTTTTTAGTGTGACGGGTATTTGGTGTAGCTCTAGTGGAGTGAAGATCCATTTTAGGTGCATGCATAGCACCTCCCAGTGACAGTCTTCTATTAGTAGGACCACCACATGACATCCTGGGCCCCTTTTTCCCACTTTTCTGTTTCATCGGGCTCGGTTTTGACCCAAACATCGCTTCCTGTTCCGTGATAAGCTGACCTTGAAGTTTTTTCTGGTCCTAAAATACAGAAAACAACATTGTGAAGTCTCTGGTTTTAGACAAAGTCTTACTAGATGTGTGAAGAAGGCGGGTGCATCAGGTTGGGTAATGGGTTATGTTGAAACGTATCGTTTTTAGTGCATGGCTAAATGTCCAGGAGCAGGTGGTCAGGTGGACCCACAAACACTCCTTTGTCCATTTAGGTAAAACACAACCCTGACCCATTCACGAGTAAATAAGTTTAATTTGACCTCTAGAACTACTCATAAACTGATCAAGACTTCGATATCATACCCTTTCTCGTTTCCTTTCTTCCTCTTTTTCAGCCCTTAAGATCTTATATTCCTCGAGCATGGAGAGAAGTCGGATCTGCATAAGATGGATTAGGTTTCAAGAATGACTGGAGCTGACAAACAGTTTTCAGATTAGTAACGAACTAACGATTACAAAATTTCTTACTCCATCATAAGTGAAGGCAGTGCCTCTCTCATTCTCCCAAGTTATCGTTTTAACAGCTAATGCTTCCACAATTCCTGTTCCAAAATGAATAAAGATTAAATGCGGCCATTCCTATACATTTACTTATGAATGGAACAAGTTGAGTTATGTTCTATCTCCAACAGATAATGTAACAAAACAAAGAAGCTTAAAATAGAACTCCTAACAGGTCATATTTGATACGCTAACAATTTCTAAACACGATAGTTAGTATGGACATAAAGTGATTCGGTCAACCCTTCCTGGACTCATACAAAGAATTAAACATTTTGACATGAATCGCACTCATCAGGACCACCCCTTTTGTCACATCTAATAAAAATGGAAGTACAATTGCCAAGCAGTTCCCTAATACTCTTCAAAGCAAACTATATTACTCCTTTTCTTAAGGAGGCAGAAAGTTTAAGATCTTGGACCCAAAACAAACGAGTGAAAATTATTTCAGAAATTAATAATGAAAGATGGTTTCAATATGTCATGTTTTTGACACTGACGCAGGCAAGAAATATCTTATAGATCGACACAAAGGTAAGACCTACCTGGAAGTTTGTTTACCAATGCCCGAGCTTTCTCTGCACGCTTAAGAGTCAAATGAGCACCCCGTCCAGCATTATAACGATTGTCATCCTAGAAAAACCATCGATTATTTAGTTGGGTGTGTACCCAAAAGATACAATAAATAAAGAGAAAAGAAGAAGATCAACATTGTTATATTCCTCAAGCCAACACTCCTCTTCACATGCAGCCATCCACTTCTCAACTTTCTCAAGTATTTCTCTCCTGCAATAAGCTTCCTCTTTAACTTCTCCAACTTTTTGCTCGAGTTGTTCAAGTAGACTAGCAGGGTCAATAGCACCTTCATCAAAAAATGCAAAGTCTACATCAGGGAATATGAAACTATAATTGTTGAACTATCATGTTTTCCAACATAAATATTGTTGCACTATCTTCTTTTCCATATAGATAGAAGTGACAATTACACATTGCTCATCAACGGATTGATTGAGGTTTTTGCATCTCTAATAGGTGAACTGTGTAAACTCAAAAGTGTTTGTTCAAAAGAAAACAGATAGAAATTGGTCGAAGAGGTCAAAAGTCACCCACAAAGTGTTGTTTGTATGCATAAAACCTCCTAAATTATTTTCTTCAAAAAATTGGATAATATAGAAAAAATACTTTTTTTTTTAAATCTTAACTTAAGGCAAAAGTGTTGAGTCTACCCAGCCCAACTCGTTTTAACACGAACATTATCGATCTGATCTGTTACCTAACTCGCCAATTTATATATACCCATCTTTTTCTAGTAAGAAAGTATTGCATAAATACCAGATTCAATAGCTTCCATAGCAATCTCCATTGAGCTATCAGATTCTGGAAGTAAGTGTGTCTTTCTACAAATGTCTTCTAATTCCGATCTTTTCTTGAAAACGAGTTCTTTCATTTTGCTAGATTTTAATTCTTCAAGCCGTGAAACCTCTGTCTCAACCTTTGACAAAAAGAACATGTCAGTATTTGGTAACAAACTTAATTATACTTCTAAATAACTAAAATAATCCCCATAACTTACATAACTAATAAACTCAACAGATAGCATGTTGAGCTCCGTGATCTCCTTCTCTGACGCTGCTATATTGCATGTAACATTTTGAAATATTTGTTGCTCTTCAACAGGTGTATCCATTAAATTCCAAAGCTCTAACAGAGAAGTTGCAAGATTTTGTATCTAATAGAAGTTTGGCAGATTATTAAGTCAGCATATAAACCATAATCTACATGGTTAGCTGGACTGAAATGGTATGGGAATAAATTGAACGGGGTAATGTAATATGCACGATAATGGAACTCATCATTACATTCCATTATCATGTTTGATTGGTCAATAGGAATGAGATGAGTTCATATAGAGATATAAACCATATACAGAGACAGCAGTGTGTTATTTTACTCTCTTTATCTTTATTCATAAAAGTTACTGAATTTTCTATCTACTATAAAAAAAATTTAGGAGATTTTAATAAGAAGATATATATTTGGAGAACCACCATGATAGCATGAAAGAAAGAGCATGTCTAGCAATGGAATGAAGATCAACAAATTGGAAGAAATCACATTCCATTCCATCAGACAAACCAAACAGCTTCTTTACGTTGAAAATGTGAAATGGAACAGACAAGTTCCATTCCTTCTGTAATAATAATGTACTAAACGCTACCAAGTAGTGATCAAGTTCTTTTTGGACCCTGCTCTTACTCTTTGCATTCTCTCAATTTTGACCTCGCATAATCTCTCTATAGCAGCAGCAAGCCTCTCGATTGCTACATCACTTATGCTTTTTCCTCCTCCTGTGTCTGCTAAGCCAGGATGGATTTCATGAACTGTCTGATTAAAATCTATCCCAAGAACCAAACACAGTGAGTGTAAGGTGCTCATGTGGTCTAAAACTTTCTTAATTCGATCACTCTGGGTATTTAGGAGAAAAATAATTAATTAGTAATCAATTTAGTACAAACTCGGCATTACATTTATAGAAGATATAAATCTGACTGTAAAAAGAAAGTAAACTACCTTCTCTTTCTCAAGTGCTTGAAGCTGAACATTAAGCTCTTCAAGCTTTCTTAAAGATAAATCACTTTCATCCAATTCTGTTTTGAAAGAAGTTGCATAAATTTCCAATTGCATTTTATTTATCTGTTCTAAGACTTCAAGAAATTGATTTCTTCTCTCAGATTTTCTCTTCTTCATCTCTTCCAGTTCTGGAAGAATGGCTCTGAGCTCTCCTTTCAGGCTACCACGATTTTGATCAGACTGCAAAAGCATGTCCACGTTCAAATATTAGTGCTGATAATCACAAGATTTGAGATAAATGTAAAATTATCTTTCATTTCCCTAGTTTTCTGATCAGATAATTATTTGATTTGGATTATACTTCTTCGAGGCACAATAATCAATTTGAAAACACACATCCAAAAACAGTCTAAAGACAGCAACTTTTACGCTTTAATTAAGTCCTCATTCATACAACTAGTGTTGCGGACTTGCGGTGTTGCCAGTTCCAGGATTTTCTATTTTAAACTCAAAGTCTACTAAAGATCGATATAAGTTGCAACTGTCATAGTGAAATACTTCATACTTGTCGATAAAGATGGTAATTCCTATTCATTTACTTAAGAATGGGTTGGTTTGGGCCATGGACTCATGTCATATCTCTAACAGGTCAATGTAAAATGGCTCAAACACGTGAAAGTCGCCTAAATCTACTATTCTTAGATCATACAACCTCCTAATCATATTCTTAAGATATTTGGATTATAGACTATTAATGTAATCATGTTTTTGTAAGCATAATTAACACATTCACTATTTATAAACAAATAAAAATGAATATATTAGTGTTTGAGGGTCCACCCAACATGAACCGTTTCAACATGTACAAAATAAGACCTGTTTGAGGGTCCACCCAACATCTCGTCAATTCTACTTGTTGAGCATTACTATTTAACAGATCCAAATGAATATATCACATATTCCTGATAGAAACTGGTTTAGATTTTATCATTACCTGCCTAATGTGGACGGGTCGTTCCCCCATAGCAGAACATATGGCTGCTAACTCTGCTTCAGAATCAGCAATAGCTTGTCGAAGCTGAGCTCGACTCCTGTTTGCCAAATCTACTTTTCTCCTGTATACCTCAAGGCATTCCCGTTCAAGCTCTAATAGCATCTTGTCCCTTTCACCATCTGACTCGCCAACTTCATCCCATATTATCTGATTTCACAATTTGCAT
Organism: Asclepias incarnata; assembly: GCA_025447715.1. Classification (NCBI taxonomy): domain Eukaryota; kingdom Viridiplantae; phylum Streptophyta; class Magnoliopsida; order Gentianales; family Apocynaceae; genus Asclepias; species Asclepias incarnata. Next base: position 14,854 of record JAOEHQ010048125.1, on the reverse strand, counting down.
ACATATTACCGATTTTTGATTCAAAGCTCGTGATTAGGCATTACCATTAGTCTCTGGAAAAATGTGTTTCAGTATAGGTTTGGGTCAAGATAAGTAGTTTTGTTATGGGTCAGTTGGGTTGACCGAAATAACTTTTGTCCAAATCTTTTAGTGTGTCAATTAAGATTAGAAAAGTTATAACATTTCAACAAAAATCTGACTTTTTATTAAACTATTTATCTGACTTTTTATTAAACTATTTACCAAGTTAAGAGTTTTTTATGCATTAAAAATACACTTTGGGCAACTTTTTATCTGTTTCCTTGTTCGTTTGACCGGGGAAACATTACGACCCATTGACAAGTAAACGAGTCGGAAGGAAGAGCAAAGAATACCTGAAGTTCGTAAAGAAGGGATCCGCAGGTGGTTTCCACTTGCAGGAGGGGATCGTTTAAGGGGGGAGTAGCCATATTCTGAAACAACACTTTTAATGATTAAACACAGTTGGCACTTTGACATACAAATGTGACAATAATAATAAGGGTTAACGACTTCAAAATGTATCCAACTATACACGAATATCTATCTATAGTATGTATCTAACTATAATCGTGTCCAATTGTAGTTTGATACATTATAAAACCATTAACCCTAATAATAATAACATGATCACAACTAAAGCACACATTTTTTTTTTTTAAATTAGTCCACTAATTCATGTATATATTTATTACACACACATAATTACGCATGATGATCAACAAATATATATATATAAATAAACAAGTAACTGAATTCTGATAAACACGGAAAAGAGAAAAACCTGAGAATTGATGAACAAACTTTAATTAATCTGATTTAAGAAGAAGAAATTGCAGATATGAGAGGAGGAGGAAGGAAGGGATGAAAGAAATTTAAGATTTGGAATTTGATTGTTTTAATGAATGAGACCGTTGAAACAGGGACAAAGAATGTGAGAGATTTTGGGAAGGAAGGGATTTTGAATTTTGAATTTGGGAGTGTGTGCGTTGCGCGCATATGTTGTTGTAATGTTATTATTTTATATGTCCGTCTTTGACTTAACTACCACGGCGTGATACTGGTACCGTCTAGCCGTTCTATATGGCTATATTGGTGTCGGCATCGATCTAGAAAATCTCTAAAATATGGTACGGTACCGGTTATATTTCTTATTTTGTATTTCTTCCTAGTATCATTTTTTGGTATCGCTGTCCCAAACCCTACGAACCAACAAAAATAGGTACCGATGTGGGTCCCATTTCTTATTCGGTACCATGCCCGGTACAAGGATCGAGATTGAGACTCGAGAAATTATGCTCATTCCTGTCCTTTTTTTTTTTTAGAAAGACAAAAGTAAAGTATTATTAATAATAACTCAAACTAGCAAGGAGTTAGATAGTTACAAAATATAAAAACAAGTCAAAAAAAAAAAACAAAGCTTAACACATCAACTATCCCAAATTCCCAATCTAACCGCACCTTTTTTGCTCTATTTAGAATCCATAAAAAGGACATAACTCTAATCTTTTCAAGGGTCAGCTGTATAAAAAATTTTATTACGCACCTCATCCCTATCTACTACTACTCTTCTCCATTTTTTTTATTATTATTTTTTAATTTTTAAGTTAGTGTTTTTAAACTTTGAATAAAGAAAGAAAGAGTTGAAACGTGGCCTACTTGATCAACGGTATTTGCCGGTCCCAAAAAAAGTGAAAAAGTGAATGTTTGTGTTTGTAGGTGATTTAAAACAACATAAAATAACCTTTGACTTGTAGTAGTAATTTTTATTATTTACTATAATTATAACATAAATAAGTTCAAATAGTGGAGTGTACTATTAAATATACTTTATATTAAAAAAAAATCTCATGTTAGAACTTTACTAGTAATGTTAGAAGTAATTAGAAAAAAAATTCGAAAACAACCGAGTAAAAAGGACTTACCATTGTGGAATTTAATGTGATAAATAAATCTATATTTTTTATGACAAACTTTTGAGCAAATCTATTAATGACAGAATGATTTTTAATTAGACGGTTATACATTCAACACAAATACACTAGCATATCAAAACCGTATCTATACAATAATTAATGTCCTGCAGTGCGGGCCTAAAACCCCACTAATTTGTGTTAAACAAAGTAGTGAAAGCATCACCTTTTAATGGTGATGGCGATGATCATAACGGAAGGCGGTAACAAAGGCATGTGGACAAAGGGGATTTTAAGGTGCGTTTGCATGTTTATGGTCAGTGGCAAAACCAGGATTGAACATGACCCGTAACATAACATTCTTAGCACTAGCTTTGTAAATATACAATAACAGCTCATTTTCAAAGATTTTTAACGGTTTTTAAAGGATTTTTGATAAATTTAAAGGATTTTGGCAATTTCGGTAATTTCAAAAGCTTAATAACTTAAGAAAATCTTTCAAAAAATAAAACTAGCTCTATTAATGAGTATCCCATAATTTTAAGACACGTAGCAATAATAAAAAACACAACTTTTTTCAAGATCTTTTCCTCTTTGCATGTAAAACCAACGTAGCCCACGCTACCCCTCTCTTCCATGTAGTTATGTTCCTGTTTATGGTGTTAAATGCGGGTTCATAGTTAGGTTATCATGACGGTGATAAATATGTTTACAGTGGTTTCTTAGACAATTTTCATGATATCCAAAGATCACCCCCTAGTTGTCTGCGAATCTGGGATGGCATAAGTGTAGATAGTTATATACATGTTACAATGTTTTGGGATGAATTATGATGTGTGATTGTGTGGCACTCCTAATGATAATGATGAGCTTATAGTGTAAACAAAATAAATCCACCATAATATATATTTTTAACAACTCTAACATTATAAATAAACTAATTAGGACTTAAATTAAAGCTACTCACATACGATCGAACAACTTCATTTAGTCTGTTAAATCAAAAATAGGTCCATATAGAATCCATTTAGTTGTATTGTAATAAGCTCTCTCCCTATCATGACGTCGTTATCACCTCGTCTTGACTGCCACATCAGTTTTCTCTCTCTAAGACATACCCAAAAACTACTCATTCTCTATCATACCCTCATCTTCACCTCATCTTCAATTAAAAAAAATTATAAACTCACACACACATATACTCTCTCTTCATCCCTAAATAAAAAGTGTATAAATTAACACACACACATGATCATGGCCCCATTGGAAAAAAAAAATGAAAATAAAGAGTGGTTCTGTGGTGGGAAGAGCATGACCCCACTAATTAGTCAATTTGTGTTTGTTGTTTTTAACACTGCGCAAGCCCCACTTTACCTGTCCTCACATTTCCAAAATACGCCACCTTTCGACAACGACGACCCCATGATGGGCTCCTCACTATCCTGACGAGCAAGATGGCCATCATGACGAGCAAAAGACTCTAGATAGGGACCAGCCTAAGTCAATCACTTTCTATACAAATTTGTGTATAATTGTGGTACCATTTGATCCATATCCTCATGCATCCTTGTAAAAGGGTCATATATTATTTTTTTTGAACGGCATCTACTATATATATAATTAAAATAAAAGCCAACTAGCAAGATGCTAGAAGAATGACACTACATATAACAATCTGAAAATACAGCAGATTACACATTTTAGATTCTTCTCGAAACTTTAATTACTAAGTCTGCAAAAGAGATGAAAAAACTCATACCAATTACAGATAGCATCGAGATATGAGAACAATCTCTACTGTCGTGGTGTTTTTGATGCAGCCCCATATAAGGTCCGGGGAAACGATACTAATACAAAACTCGAGTAGCATATGAGACATAAACACGATCTACACAATCCTTTACCGAACCTTTTGCTAATCACAATCCCCACAAAGCCGCACCCAACGAACACCAAATGCACAAAACTCATAATAGAAGCAAATCTACCTGCTCTTCCTCTCGTCTTCATGGAATCTTGTCTAACGGATTTTTTATCCATTCGTCCCATAAAAGGGTCATATTTAGAAGAAATTTTAATCAGATTATGTAGAGGGGCACAAATGATATGAATGAATTATATAAAAAAAAGAGTGATATTAGTACCATAGATTTTTATAAATTTATCGTATTATACAAATATTTAATGCACGTCGCACAACTTTGATAAATTAATCAAAATCTACTGTAACAATATCACCCCATATAAAAAACACGAGAAAGTGTCGATACCAAAAGGCTTTCATAAAACAAAAGGCCTATACAAACCTTGTTAAATCTCAGTACAACAATGTGGTCCTATATTTTATGTTAAACTTGCATACATTCAATTCAAATAGTAAGCAAGAAAAGCATAAAAGTCAAACATTAACAAATATATAGTATTCCTTTCCAAAATGAAAGCTTCCGCATGCCCGCTGTATTTCACTAAGCCCAAGAAAGTTTAAGCAATCAAATAATAACAATATTTTATGGTGATATACAGTCAAAAAAAAATCAATACAAGTATACAACTTGCATACACAGGGTAATTAATTAATTATGGTAAAATTAGTTAAAAAGCTGGATTTTGTAGCTAATAACTTATAGTTACTATCATAGAGCGATACATCTAAGAGATTCGTGAAACAAATGACACTACCATAAATATTCCGATATATTATATATATATTTTAAGTGGTCAGAAACTTGTATGAAACTTAAATCATAATTTATCAACATATAAGAAACAATTAAAACTTAAACCTCGTATTATATTAGCAGCAGCCTATTACAACATGGTACAACTACTTCATCCTCCATACCCTGTAATGTATATTGAGACTGTCTAAAAAATCCATCATCTCATGAACTCTCACCCTCAAAGTCTCTTCTAATGGTCTCCAACAAAAACTCATTCCATGTATCAACTGGGCCTGGCATACACCAATGTAAACAATCCTGTGGTGGTGGTCGCCCGTCCGCACTCCTTTTTGTAATCTTATTCGGGTCAAGGCTCCGGTATGGGCCCGGATGGCCATCGTGCCGATATGCAAACGGTTTTGTGATGTCCATGAATGCCACCCGTGATTTATTAGTTTTTTTCTTTATAGCACGGTTGAAGCCCGATAATTGTTTGTCGTGCATCATGTTTGTGAATCCACTCTCGACTAAGTTACCATCCACTGCAGGTTTGACCTGTTAAGAAGATATTTGAACATCAGACTTTATGCAGTAAATTAGGGTTGCTAAGTACCTTAGGGTGAGTAGATAATGAGGAGAAACGGCAGTTTTGACACATTCACTTATATATGAATAAATCAGGTATTGTTTTATCGCTGCTGCTTCAAAAAAATAAAGGACTAAAAATATTTCTTGAAAGAAAACTGGCTTAAGTAAGTTAAAAGATGTCAAACCTGAAGTTGTACAGTTAATGTGTAAAAAACCTTCTAAACTATTTTAAATCAAAAATTAGAATATGTATTAGAATAGTGTAACTTTCGTAATCATATTTAAAGATTCACTCTTAATAACGACATAACTTCTATAGGACAAAATAAATACTTTGGTCAGCCTTAACCCTTTTGCTAAAACAAAAAATCACCTACTTTTACCCGACCCATTACCCGATATATCCATTTTGCCGAAAGAATTTACCATAAAAGCTGTAAGCTACTCATTACCTTCCCGGTGCATGACCCGCCTGTATTCCAAGCTCCACCTTCATAGTGATCAGGTGAATATGAACGCACCACAGTCAAACCTTTGTAGTCAGGGTTTGTCACGAGTGAAGTGATAATGGTTGCTACAGATATCTCAAAAGCTTCAGTACTATCGATTTTCTTCTTGCGAGAATTATCAGGCCACCATAACTGTCCACCCACGATCTCGTTATTTAAAATATAAACGGATCGTTTTGCAAACCAGTGACCCGAGGAAAGTACAAGAACATCAATGCTGGGAATGACATCCATGAAATTTTCATCTGGGGCATCAAGATGGAGCTTGTCTACACCATCGGGAGCAAAATCAAATTTCTCAGTTGTTTTATGTACAAGCCATGATGACCATATCCTAATAATTGTTGTGGATGTTGACCGGAAATAATAACGCTGCATTCTTTTATTCCCACGGTTTTTTGGAACTTCAGCCTGTAATTTGCAAATGGAACTTGCTTAGTTACAGTTGCATTTCAAAACAAATTTTAAAAGCTATAACAGAACTAGGGTGGCAATTTTGACTGATTTAGGTTGAGTTATATCTAACGCGTCAATTAAAAAAAATTAGGTAAAACGAACTGGGGCGAACATCACTCAAAATGTATTTTGGATGTATATAACCTCTTACAATTTTACTAAAGAACAGATGATTATAGTAATAATAGAGTTATCTCTAATAACAATTAACACATTACTTATTTATAAAGAATCTTAAAAGCTTATAAAAAGGTTCCCGATTAACTCGACCAGATCCGTTTTGGTTAATATATGAAGAAAAAAAACCTACCTAACCCATCAGACACACCCATAAATTGTTTTTGAACATTATAACACGTTGCATATGGTGACAATAAACATGGTGGTTTTATTGTTGTTTCTTAATGCATGATGGAAGAGAATATCAATATTTACTTGCTGTCACGATTTCATTCAACATCAAAACCCAAAATCTCGTTGAACTAGGCCTACTAATATTCTATATTCTACTAATTCAAAGGAGCAGAAAGTTGAAAGAAGATAACACAGGGCGAGAAAAGAGGATAGCTTTGGATTTACATTGCAATCATTTTTTAGGAACCAATACTTTAAATAAATTTGAAATATTTTCTTGATAATGTACGTGCTCAATAATGTTCAGAACAGGTTCAGTTGAAGTGACTCAGACTTCAGGTTGACTCAAAAACACTTGTAGCCCGGTTTTCTAGTTCATATAACAATGATCACAAAAATAATTTCCATCAACAATAATCGAAATCTATATAAAAATTGCGATTTTAGGAGATTGTATCTTGTATGCAATAAACTTAGACAGTGGGAGTAAATGGACCGAAATTGCCACTTCTAGTAAAATACAAGCGTGTATTATAAGAGAAATACCAAGTGCGTATGGTACTTATAAGACAAAACAGAGAAGAAACACTTGCCTGCCAAAGTATGCATAGCATCGACTCCATCTGATTTCGGGCAACCGAGTCACCTATGAAAGCTAACGTCTTTCCTCTCATTAATTCCAAAAACCTTTTGGGGTCAAACCTAGGGAGGTTACATTCAGTGGGTTTCCATCGATAATTCTCATAGTCTTTGTCCGGCCTACCATTTCCTTGGCAGTTCTGCATCTGTGACAGCACGGGGCATGAGTTGTTTGAGTATAGCGGTCCAGCTGAATCATATACCCATTTCCCATGATACAAATCACAGCCTGCAAACATAAGACTCAAAATCATGAACTTACAAAAACATAGCGCCCTTATCAGTTAATTATCTTTTATGAGTTAACATGAAAACTTTAACATTGTATGACCCTCATACAATCTTCTGTTTCTTCACTCCAATGGAGTGAACAACTTCGGCTCATTCTCTGATTTCAGTATACCAAACACTACTTTGACAAGTTCGTGTGCAGTTAAAAAGCTCAAAATAAATAAATAGGTAGCACCTAAAAACTGTAAACACATCAACAATATAGTTTAGGGATGGATTGAAATAAACTTTTGGTACCTGAATCTAAAGTCTTTTTGGTACTCGAATCAGGAGTCTTGCTGGTACCTAAATTAACGGTCTTGTTCATATCTAAATCAACAATCTTGTTGGTATCTAAATCAACAGTCTTGTTGGTATCTAATCCAACAGATTCATCAGCATTTAAATCAGCGGACATTTTAACATCTGAATCAACAATCTTATCGGGACCTAAATCAATAGTCGTTTTAGTATCTGAATCAACAGTCTTGTCAAGAGCTGAATCGGCACTCGTTTTAGTATCTGAATTAATAGTCTTGTCATTACTTGAATTGTCAGTCTTTTTAGTTTCTGAGTCAATAGTCTTTTCAAGACCTGAATCAATAGTGTTGCTGGTATTTGATTCAACAATCTTTCCTTTTGTTTCTGTATCACTCACCGGGTTCTCTATTATACTGGTTTCATTGTAAGACGACACGATAGCGATTTTGGGGGCTTGCTCCACATTATAAAAATACCCACTAACTTTAGTACCAATTGGCTGGTAGACCAGAAGCAAAGAGGCAAAAGCCAAAAAGAAGGCAAGTCCCCCCACTGAAGCTGCAATTGGTAGAATCGTCTTCGGATACGCAGACATTGATTTATGAGGGTCCAGTTTCATGTTTCTATAAAATCCAAGAAATTAACAAGCAATATTAGCGGCGAAAGCTTCTCCACGAATAAATCAACTCCTCCATACACAGGAAAATCCACCTGTAGAACATGGAAGGGGAATAAATAAACATTCAAAATCAAACTAAAAGAATATTTCCATAGAACCTGTCGATATGCATATAACTAATAACTTCTTTTTCAACTTCAAACTAGACTTTATAAAAATTTGAAATACTTCCAATAAGTTCTTATGAAATGGCAATATAGTTACAACTTACAAGAAATGATCATCAATGTTAACAATGAGATAATAACTAAAGACAGTTGAGTATCTTATGCTTTCATGTTTCCTTGGATGCTCTATATATGCAAGTAAGAGTCTAACTGTCTAAAGAATAAAGTAAGAACTAAAGATATACACTTCCACATCACTTCATAAATAATTCACTTGCCTATTTAACATGACACTTTCCTATTCCGGTCTTTCTATAGTCGGAAGTCTGTCTACACTTATATGTTCTATCCCTCTTTTATTATGCAATCAAATCCGCACGTGACAGCATAAAAACCACATTTCACATGTCTTGTTAACCAAGAAAATCTAAAAGAAATACCAAATCTAACTTTCAAAATCTTAGAGCTTGTAACTCAACTAATTACAACACAATAAAATAAAACAATAAGTCTCCACATAACTAAGGGAATATGACATACCCAAGCAAAATACAGAAACCAAAACAAACCAGGAAACCAAGCTAACAAAAGAAACAATCTATGAATACGAGGTGCTTCAATAACAAGAAACGCTGTCCGAATTGGCATTATCTAAACAACTAAATAGAGCAGTATATCAACCCATATAGCTGCTATAGCCTAAATGCCTACAGCAAGTACCTTAAGGAAAAAAAGTAAGGCTACCACCGCATTAACTGCTTTAAACCCCAGAAAGTGTGTCTAAATTCCAATCTTAAAAAGAGACCATCGTTTCCATACCGCTTATCAATTACTGCTACGCTTACAACATGAGGAATTATACAGTAAACTTATACCTTTAAGCAGAACACATACTCCCGAAAACAATGCCGAACCAAACCACCGATCAGTAACTCAACAAATCTAAGATCACGTACTTACTATATAAATATAAATGCATAATATAGATACACCATAATGTAATCATTAGAACCAATGCTTTCTAAATAAATACATACTCATAACAGATTACCACCAATAAAAATAAAAAAAAACACCTAAATTCTAACAACAGAAGCATCACATTCTCCAAGTTCTAACCAAATGGGTTAATTGCAAGTCAATAAATAGTGAAAATGTAAAATTACGGTGGTTAAAAAGTAACTAATTTCAAATCTACAGCATCTATAACATCAGAAAATAAAGTAATTACATTAGAATAAGATCAAATCTCAAATTAGGATAGTTGAAGGTACCTGTGTGTGTGTGTGCATGTGTGTAATGAGAGATCGCCGGCGATCGGAGATAATCACGGTGGCCGGAAAATGCGCGATTTGATTGATTGATTGATGGATTTAAAATATAAGGGGGAAAACGTGGGATGTATGTATACACAGAAGAAGATGAAAGGAAAGTAAATCACAGGAAGAAAGAATGAATATATTTTTATATTTATAGATATGGAAATTGAAGATGGGAAACCTTTCGAATTTTTTACAGTAATTATTTCCTTTTTTGGTTTAATAATTGAAGAATAACCGTTGCGGTGGCTCATTTCTATTTGTGTTATTACTTGTACGGATTTGTAATTATTATTATTATGTACTTAGTAAAGTTTTTATTTAAATTTTTAAATTTATGATAAATGGCATAAAAAAAGTAATTATATTTTGGTAATATATATATTTTTTTACTGCATGGTTTGGTTATTAATCCGATGATTTTTCTTTTTTAAAGCAACCAATTTGTTTTGTTCGAATTTTTTTTTAATGAGCTAAACCTTCATGATATTAATAGTGAATTTAAAATTGGAATAATTTCTTTGATTTTTCTAAACTTCAATCAAATTTGAGGGAAATCAAAACTTGGGGTGAAAAAGAAGTTCTTCAAATTTTAATAACTTGATTAACTGATGTGTTATTAATAATAGGCTTGATATAACTCATCAAAAAGATGTTCGGATAAAATTAATTGATTCTTTTAGGGAAAAAAGTCCCCGAGTAGACAAACCAACACTTAATACTTTTAAATTACAATCAAAAAGTATTGTATCTTATAGTAAATATGACCTAAAATAAGATATACCAAGAGATTTTCATCACACATAAAATCTCATTTTATATTCCTATCTCTTCATCTCACAAACATGAAATCGAAAACACAGATTTTCATAATGAAAAAATAAAATAAAAGGAGAACGATGGTAGGGTTGAAAGGTCACCAATATTTCATCATCACCACCACCACCACTACAACCTACTCGTTATTCCGGTGACAACGATGGTAGGGTTGAAAGGTAATGACAGCGAAGATAGGAATAAGGGTGGTAGCGGCGGCATTCAGGTGTGGTTGGATTGTGGTTGACGGCGGTAGGGTGGCCGGATCTAGGCGGTAACGGCGGAGGGGTGGAAAACAACAACAATGGCGATGACGCTGGAGCCTTTGATGTTGACCCACTTAAAGTTTTTCTGATCTACACACCTTGTTTTTTGGCCGGAAGTTGCAAGCTTCCCGATGACTTGAAGCCGACTTTGGAGGCGGTGATGGTTGGTGATGGTGGTGAATCCAATCCAGTAGCAAGCTTTCAGATTCAAAGTTTTTTCGTTTTATACGATGACTCTCCAATATATTTAATGTAAGAGTTAAGTCTTTTGTAGGTAACTTAATCGGGATATTCTTGTATCCATTTTCCGAATGTTTATTTTACCACCCCAAAATGTCATCTTATAATGTTTGAATCAGACATCATGTTATAACATCAAAATAGAAAATAATGTATATATCACCACCCAATAAGTCGATCATCTCAAATAAAATTAAAAACTAATTCTTTGCTTGTATAAAAGCAGTACACAACATGACATGTCTTTGTATTTAACTCTTTATTCCTTCCTTTCACCAACAAATTAACATGACATGTCTTTGTATATATGAAGTTTACTTATAAGACTCACATATTCATGTTCTTGCTGGTAGAAAAATGTTATACTCGAACAAACAATTTTTTTTTTGTGTCGGTGGTCATTTAAAACTCAAAGTTTAACTAAATAAGTTAAAATATGATATATTGGTTGACAAGATCTCAACAGACTATGCAAAAAATTACAATTTACATAAAGGGTTATTGTACCACTCGTTCCACCCAATCGAGACTTTCTTTATTTTTATTACTATATCATAAGAACGAATATCACACCAATCGAATCAAACAATAACTCCTTTTGCTCCATACCCGCTTTGAAGATAACTTCCATAATGCCCACCATGTCGTGAAGATAACAGCTACAATCAAGTCTTTCTGTTGTCAGGAGAATAATCCTTTTGACTCTAGCAGCTCCAACATTTCATTCGGTTCCAAATCCAACAAAGACATCACGCCAATCCTTTGAGATCGATGCTTTTTGGTAGGAACCTACAACGTTATAATAATTGGAAGTGGAATGTAGTTGTTTAATTGATGAAATACACTATTATGTCAATCCCTATTTGCTTCCAAGGTGATATTGATATAATGTATTATCATCTTTACGATCATAATAAACAAAAATAAAAATGGATTAACAATCGGAAAAAAATTAAGATTGATTTTGATGTACACGGTCTAACCAATATTCTAATAACTACATTATGTCCCGTGTTAACACACGGGACACCTTTAAGCCATATTTTAAAATTAAAATTTAGAATAAAATAAATTTTATAACGACTATTAGTTGTTTAGTTATTATATAAAATAAATAAAAATATTTCATTTACGATTATTTAAATATGGAGAATTATTTTGTAAACAAAATAATTTAACTTTTCATTCAATTACTTGCTTTATCCTTCAAAATAAAAAATAAAAAAATAAAATGTTAAGTAAATAGAATAACATCAAATATTTTACTTTTATTTTTTTCTTAATACAAGTTACAATAAAGGGGTCATCACATATTGATAAAACAAATTATTATAAGAATTTAAGTTATATCCAATTAAATTGTAGAACTAACAAATTAAGAAAAAGTTGGAATTGTGAAACTTTAATTAAGTGAGGGGTATGAAATTAAAAAAGAAAGGATTTAAATGCAATTAAAATTAATTTTAATAGCTTAATTAAGTGACACCTCATCAATTGAAAAAAAAGATGTCTTCTTTTAATAGATAGAAAGATTAGCCAAAACAAAATTGATTGAATTTCACCGGCCCTACAATTTAAGTTTAATTAATGATTAATAAGTTAGTAACTTTAATAATCTTTTTTTTTAACAGCTAACTCCTAAACTATTACACCATGATGCACCTCCTAAGTCTTGAACCTGGTCTCCTCCAAAAAGACATATGTCCCTTACCACCCCACATAAATAATCTATATAAATTGGCTTTAAACAACTCATAGATATTTTCAATATTTTCAATGATATGATTCTGAGTAATGTTGTTTTCATATTATTGTTTTTAAATTAAAATACTTTTACGTTTGCTTTGGCGGCCAATTGCATTGCTCTTTATTTTAATTGATTAGTTTTTCATTAGTAAAACCCACACCTTAAACATATTAATCAAAAGATTTAATTATAAGTTCCTTACGAACGATCCTGGATTTACCTATACTATACTATAACATAGACAGGGTCCACTGTCGGTTGTATAATAGTCTATTATATTTGTATTTTCTTGTTATAAATTTAAAACTAAGATTTTACACATCAGTGCTTCGTACTCAGCTTCGTTGTTGGTCGTCTGGAATTTAAACCGCATGACATACGTGAACTCTATCTCTTTTGGGGTTTACTAACATAAGGCCTATGCTAGAACCATCAAAGCTTCATTCTCTATTAGTGTACAGTTTCCATGAATCGGGTTGTGGAGTTTATGTGAAGGTAAGGGTTGTTGATTGGGTTTTTGCAGGTACGTAGAGTGTGGGAACTATTTTCATGTTTCGTTGCCATGCACGAAAAAAGTTTCATCGACTACTCAATGTCGTGCATGAGAGAATTATTTTGATACAAATGTGTTTTTTTTAATAATGAAAAGGGTTAAACTTTTTATTTTGAATGATAAATTTGGGCTCAGCAGCATTGCCTTTTTATATACCCACTCCAATTAAGAAGAAACCCGGTTATTTCTAGGAAAAAACCTCTGTCTCTAACCCGAAAAACATTTTACTCACACCCAAATTTAAACTCAATACTTTAAAGTCTTAGGGTGGAAGGTGGCGAGTTGGCGGGAACATGTACCGCCGCCGCCTAACCGAGATGGGGCAAAAGTGGAAGGCAGCGAGATTCCAACCCGTCACACCACCCTCCGTTTTTGACCGTTATTTTTGAAAATTTGACCGTTAGGGCCCATAATTTTTGTAAAAAATCCGTCAAGGTGAACAAAAGGCTATGTATCGGGATCACAAGTTTTTTATCCAACCACACGACAACATCACCAATCCAGCAATGAAAAAGTGGACTATTGAGAATAAACGTGAAATAGCGACGAAATATAATTGCTCGTGTAATTTTTAGATATCTATTTCTCGTAATTTTATTTTATTTGTTATCCAATGTATTTTTTTATATTTTTTATTATAAATGAAATGTTAGTTTACTTTTGAAATGTTTATATAATTATGATTATATAAAAAAAAAATGAATTTGGAAGGGTTGGAAGTGATGGGCGCCACTAAAAAATGTTGGAAGGAGGGTTGGAGGGTTGAAATAAGGTGGAAGAGTATAATTGGTTAATTTTGGGAAGGTTGGAGGCATGGGAGTTTCCACTCCTTCCACCCTTAGGGTGAAGGGTGTGGTCGGTTCTTTTTCTTCGGTTCCTTCTAGCGGCAATAATGGGCACCTCGGTTCTACTACTCCCCACTTATCGGTTGTTTTCGGTTTCAGTAACAAAAAGACCCACATCGACCCCATGAAGCCGATGTTAGTGACCGTTGGGAGCGTGCCTAGTTACCGATTTTTTTTTTAATGTAGTGCTTTTGACCCCTTTTTTTTTAATTTATAAATTTTACCCTCTCAATTTATATTATTTTCCCCTTTCTACTCTTTTAAATTCTTTCACATTTCTTTCAACTTTACATTCATATCTTTCACTCTTTCATTCTTTTACATATCTCATTCAACAAAATGAATCCAAATAACAAAAAACTTCAATCCGACCCAAGGTTCACACACCACCACATCAACAACTATTCCGTCCTCCGCAATCTTTCTAACAAACATATGATTTAGGTGGTTCTACAAATCAAACACACGACGACCAAAACTATCCACAATACTTCAATGACCCATTAATTTTCAAAACCAACATCAACTGAATGACAATTTCCCCTTGGAAGTCTCACCGGGCCACTTCTGACTACCTAGGGAGCCGATTGTAGAACTTGTTGAAGATGATGACG
>JAOEHQ010048124.1:0-10395 GCA_025447715.1 Asclepias incarnata | reverse complement strand
ATTTGCATTAATAAAAGTATTATTATATGTTATGTTCGTACGTAACATTATATCATTATTATCTAATTGTCATTTTTTGCTTTAATATAGGCAATATATTACGATTAACTGCCTTTTAAGTTAAAAAAAAATACCCGTGGCAACGCACGGGCATAAATTCCTGTTAGATAGATAGATAAACAAAATTGAATCCCCACGGTTGTACTTTGCTATTATTAGCCACACCCACCTTGTTAATATCTAAAGTCAAAAGATCCACCGTCTATTCCAAAAATAGAATACAAAAACACAAAATCTGAGCCGTCCATAGAAAAAAACACCTGCAGCTGGATATCCATTTAGCCCGCCCAGTGTCGTGCATGACGACATGTCATTTTTTTATTTTTTTTTTATTAAACTCAATTTAAAAATTTCATTTCAAGTCCGACTCACTTCACTCTCTCGCGCTGCTGCTATAAACTTAACTACACACACACATCACTATCTCTATACGCTCCCTCTTAATATTATATATACATATTTATTTATATATTCGCCCCCCCATTTTCTTATCGAATACCCAAATTCAACTCTAATTTCTGAGCTCAAACCCTAATTATATGTAAGTTTTTCTTAATGCTTTTGATAATTCAATCAAGTAATTTATATTTATATATATACGTATATACATGTAATATCTGTATATGCATAGGAGTTGTATTTATATGTTTTAGGGTTGTGATTATATGTGAGAACTTGTTTCAATTAATTAATTGCTTACAGATCGGTGTTGAATTATATGTATTCTTTTTCTTTTTTGTGTTTTTAGATTTTGTTTTGATTTTTAGTTGCTGAATTTTGAAGCTATGTAATTTTATATGTCTACAGGGTTTAGGTATATATACACAATATATATTTATGTACAGGTTTTGTTTCCTAGAGTATCTGCATGCTTATCGATTTGTCTTTTCGAGTCGTCCGACTATTTTTTCGCACGCACATTTAGGTTATTAACAGATGGTTTTGTGTCTTGTCTGGGTTATTAAAAGATTGATTTTTTTTAATGATTATAGAAAATGATAATTTTTATTATTAGATGGTATGTTTGTACACACAAAAGAGCTAACTTTCGATATAATGATAAGTGAAATTTTTATTATACAATTGGATGAGTTGTGATGGTATTGTTGCTAATTGGATTTGAGGGTGAAATAATGATTATTTGTGGTTGAATTGCTGATGGTTGGTCTCTGGGTTGGCTTATTCAGATATGGGTGAGGAAGAGGTGGCTACTGAAGTTGGTGAAGTGGTGGCTAATGGAACTGTGTTGCCAGCTAAACCGGAAAATGGTGAAAGTGAGAAGAAAGATGGGGAAAAGGAGGGAGTTGAGGAGATTTGCGAGGATAAGAAAGATGATGTGAAGGATGAAAATGAAGATAATGTTGACAAGGAAGATGATAAAGCAAGCAAAAATGAGAAAGAAGGAGAAGAGGAAGAGTTGAAGGATATCAAGGAAGATAAAAAGGAGGAAGAAGAAGTTAAGTGTGACGTGATGGAAGTTGATGAAGAGGAAAAAGAAAGTGAGGATAAAATTGTGGAAGCTGCTGATTTAAAAGAGGAAGACGACAAGGGAGAAGAGGTTAAAGAGGAGGCATTGAAAAAAAGTGCAACAAAAAAGAGTGGTGGAGAAAAACGAAACAAGGAGAACGTAATTGAAGAGAAAAAAGGGAATGAGAAAAAAGGGAAAGTGAAAAATGAGGAGCCAAAAACTCCTGTTGGTCCAACAATTGAGAGACCAGTGAGGCAGCGGAAATCTGTGGAAAGGTTGGTGGCGGTCATTGATAGGGATACCGACAAGGAATTTCATATTGAAAAGGTGTTGCTAATTTAACTAATTATTTGAGAATCTTGTTTGTCGTTTATGTCTTTATGGAAAAATTATATCTTTACTATTTTGACTAAGTTGTATGTTATTATCATGGCATGCAGGGACGTGGTACGGCTTTGAAAGATATCCCTAATGGTAAGTGCTAAACTTCTAAAGTATTTATTGTATTTCTATATATTTCCGGTATATTGTCTGCATTTCCATTTATTTAGGGGTTTACTCCTATTTTGCAAAATTGTCGCCCTTTTTTCTAATATTGGTTAATTTTCACCTCGTCTTTGCTTTCTTTTGATTGTTATTAGCCTAGAAGAAGATAAGATTGTGATTTTACTTGCCATATTCTTGCGATCCGTTTTATTATGTTTTGCCCACTAGTTTGTTCAAAAAATTCTGAAAGAGATGTCGCAACATTGTCGTTAGCTTTAAATAGGGGCTACGGAAAATTGGTATAATACATTCACATTGCATGTGTAGTGATACTTTCAACTTTCAACAGCAACAACATACCTGGTATCGTAATCAGCTTCAGATTGACCTCATTGGTAGAGATGGAAGATTATTTTCTAAACTAGCTTGTCTCCTAAAGATTTAGGGTACCTTTTAAGCTCATGAATCTGTAACAATTATTAGTTGTTATGAGACTTGCATGAATTTAAGCAGAGTCTATACAAAAATTGATGAAGGTAACTGTTTCCATGTTTTGCTTCATTCATTTGAGTTAAAGAGACCTTGCCGTGAAAGTACAGGTGACCATTATTATGTATGTAACACATGCACATAGACACGTGAGCTGGTCAACCTAGGACGGGGATGAAATCTAAAATGTTGAAAATTCTAATACAAAACTACTGCCACACACATTTCATAATTGAAGCACTAATTAGTTTACATAGGATATCTTGGAATTGAATAATTTCTAGTTTTTCATAATCAAATATATTGTGATCTAATCTACATTATAACTATTATGCTTTTCTGCATCAACTGCTATTTTCCAACCCAGACCGGGCTGGGCGGTTGGACCAGGAACCAGAGGAATAACCCATCTTAAAAACTGATGAAAACTAGGAACGGGCCAAAAGCTGATTTTCCGGCGAAAAACTCCATTTTTTCTGGTCATAAACCATTTTTGTTTGCTTTATGTGTGTCTTATGTGTGCCAAAAACGAAACCCACCAACAAGATTCGATAGCCTTTTTTTTCTGACAAGAATCAAAAACCTCCATATTTCCGGCAAGAATCAAAAACCTCTATTTTTACAGTCAAAAGTTGCTGTAGACATTACTTGTTTCACTTAATCAATCCGACTAGTTGAACCGGTGAAGCGATGCATGATTGGTTCTGTGACAGATCAAAAACTTGCTATTTTTGTGCTTCAAGTAATAATTCCACGTACATTTTGTCGTATTACTCAAATAAGGATGTTGGAATTCTTATAAAAAAATGAATAATAATCACCAAGGCATTTTGGTTGAGTTGAGTAATATCTTTAGAGCTAGAACCCTATAATTGTGTATCCTTTTGGATGTTCAATCTTAATCTTGCATGGTTGGATATTTATCAGTTCAAAAGAGAATGGAAATTATGAATTTTTACAGTAGGCCTCCCCATTAAGATATATGGTAGATCTTTGAGATCTTTATAATCAATTTCGGAAAGGTATTGAGCTTTTACTATAAAACTCTTAAACCTGTTTGGAAGGGAAGATACAGTTGTACATTCAATTGGAATATCCGAATATACCCCACACACTACTATTAGAAGTTTTCTGTTTTGTATTTTTTCTAGTTAGTAAAAAGTTTTTTTTTTTCATTTGGGAGCATGCTAGGTTAAAGAGGAGGAATTTGATTACAAATCTATGGTTTATTGATTGCATAACTTTCAGGAAATCTTTAATGACTACTTCTGTGATGTGATATATTTCTTTTCACATCTGAACTATTTTCTACTTTTCAGTTGCTTACAAGTTATCGAAGAAGAAAGTGGCTGATGAAACACTTAAACTGCTCCATACTGTCTTATTTGTAAGGAGAGGAAGGGTAAGTCCGCCTCTTAAATAATTTGTTAACATAAATGCATCTTTTTGTTCGAAGATCATCTCAATAGGCATATTCTTTTATGGATGATTTTATTATGTTTAGGAGTATTGTAGTATACTCTCCCTATCTTTTTTTTACTTTGTTTGTTCTCTATAATATACGTGGTTTACGTATTTGAGTTTTTCTGTAAGTACTTGGATCTGTACAGACAGCATCTTCCATTAAAATCTGAACATACTGAAAAGAAAAGAAAAGATTACAGCATTTCTATAACAAACAAGAAAATATTTCAGCATTTCCAAGTAGATAAATGATGTCAGCATTTGTTTTATATCCACCCTTTGATGTTTGTTACCTTTGATCTCTCTGCATGTATATTTGAATTTTACTTGGATTTGATATATATCCATTTAGATGTCAAATGGCTGAATATTTGCCATAAAACTTAGAGTTATGGCAGCAGGGGTCTACAACTTAATGAGTTAATGATAGCAACTTCTATAAAGTGTTGAATTGTCACATTCAAGCAATTGAATTGTTTTGTGCTCTTTTTGACCTGTTCTGTTTAGGCTATCCATGATTATCTCATTAAAATGAATGGTCATGCTCTTGCATTTGGTTCTTAAATTTACTATGGTAAGCTTTATTCAGGAAATTTAGAGTGATGAATAAACTTCTTACGTCTAAATGAATATTACGTGGCTCCACCACGAAAGTTTGTAGTGCTAGAAAACTGAGAAAGCTACCTGCAAGGCTGCAACTCTATTATCATCATAACCATCATAACCACCATGAAACTTTCTGTTGAATTACTGTATCATACAAGTATGGGACTATATTAAGGAGTAATATTTATGCCTTCAACTACAAGAGCTTGGCAATTAATTTGGGTAACAGTTATCACATGTGCTTTTATTACAATTATCCTTTTCAATGAATTACCAATGTTGCACATGGAAGGTAAAACTTAATTGCTAGCGGTTTGTTTGGTTTAACTGCACGCTGAAGGTACTATAAGAGAAAAGTCAAATTTTCTAGCTCATGGAGCAACACCTGCTATTTATTCTTTGATCTCGAATTGTCCGGGCCTAAAAAATTCTGGTAGCAGCAGAAGCTGGTGTCAAGTCATTATTATCAGATGACATATTAGAGGAAGGTTGTGCAAGCTTTTGGTTTAGTTTATAGAGTCTTGACAGACTCTCAGAATGCTCACTAGGAATCTGTTATCATTTTATATTATTGGAATTTGTATATGCTGCATCATCGCCCTTCATTTGCTTTACGCAGAAAAAACTCCATGTTAAATAGTATTTCCCCTTTAATTGAAAAGCTATTGTGTTTCACTCGCAGGCTTTGGAAATCAAGAGTAACATATTGCGGTTTTCTGGCTTTGTCTGGGAAGAAAATGAGGTAAAAGTTACTCTCATCAGTTGGAAATATGGATCTTGCTCTCATGAATATACCTCTTTGTTACTTTCCTTACCCCTGTTCATAACATTTTGCATTCCTTGGCCATTTATATATGGAAAGGGGTAGGATATGTACACCACCTACTTTCTCCATACACGCTAACCTTTGGTTATATGGTATCATACAATGTGCTTTCAATACTGTACGCCTTACTTTTAGTGGTGAATGGCAAAGTATGGTGGTGTACATATCACCACTCACAAGGAAAAGCCTAGGAGCAGTATTTGTCTAATAAAGTAAGATCCACTAATACTTTACATAGGAATACGAAAATGTGTACATGTTTGATGGATATGACTGCAAAGTCCTAAGCAATAAATATTAAAATTTTGTAGGAAAAGCAAAAAGCTAAAGTGCAAGAGAAGCTTGACAAGTGTAATAAGGAGAAGTTGTTCGAGTTCTGTGATATTCTCGACATACCAATCGCGAAACATACCGCAAAAAAGGTTTGGATGGCTGTTATGTTTTTTTATAAATCTTCTTTCCAATTGTTTATCAGACTTGCTGTTGCTTTGATGTCCATATTTAGAACTATTGGTCTATCCTAGTTGATCGTGACACTTCATATCATTGTTTTCGAATGTTTAACCTTATCTTTTAAATCACACATATATCATTTGTTCATTACCTCACAACCATCGGTGCAGTATGTACTTCTTGGCATCACATTGACACATTCTGTTATAACTAATATAAAAATGCCTTTTTGCAAGAGAAGAAGAGCGTTTAAGCATGCCATTGGACATGCTGACATTAATAGTTTCGTACAGGTTAGATTTTATGTTAATGAAAGCACATGACGTATGTCTATGTTATACGCAGGAAGATGTCATTGTGAAGCTGATAGATTTTTTGTTGCTTCCTCATGCCACAACTAGTAAGTTACTTGCAGAGAAAGAACAGGTTTGTCGTTTTTTTGCTTACTCCTATAATTGTTTGCGTACTGTTACAATCTTTCTTACACAAAGATTATTATCCAGTCAAGCAATGGCAAAAAACGTAAGAGCTCGGGCAAGAAAAGTACATCTTCTGGTGCTACACCTTCAAAAGACTCCTCAAAGGTACCTTGTTTGATTTTTAAATGAAAAGCATTTTGGTAATTGGAGTATGATGTATGATCACACTTTTTTCCTACATCACTAGCGTTTGCAAATTAATATCTGAAGAGCTTGCTATATGGTAGCTCAAAACCAAGTGCCCTTTATGTAAGTTTTGAAGTTGGGTAAAAATATGGGTTCAAGGGTTTGCTAAGTTGCCTAAAGTCTAATTGAGTATAAAACCTCCTAACTCGTTTTATTCAAGTATTTAGACTACATCTACTTTGATCCAATATCAAATCTGCCCGTTTCAAACTGCACGTCTTCTGGTTCAATAGCGAACTTGCCTGTCTTGCACATCATACCACCTCTAGCCAAAAGTTTCCCCTTGAACAGTCTTTACTCAATATCTGCGGTGACATGCGTTTTCCATCTGGTATTTGTTTATGCAGAAGCAGAAAATTAAAAGTGCATCTGAAAAAAGTAAGGGTACTCCAGAAATGGAAGAGTCAGAAGAAGACGAGGAAGACAAAGATAACAGTGAAGATGAGAATGTGAATGATGGCACTGATAAGTCTGAAGGTGAACATGTATCAGAACCTGAATCTGGGGAAGACAGTAAGAAGCGCAAACGAAGTTCCGATAAACCTCCTAAGAAAGAATCAGCTCCGAAAGCTAAATCAAAGAAAGAAGCAACATCAAAAAAGACTCCTCAAAGGAAAACACCAACTGAATCGTCTACAAGTCGTTCCAAATCCAAGGATCAAAGTGAAACCACTCCAAAGACCTTCTCAAGGAAGAAGAATAGTAACGTGGTTGATGAGAAACCTTCAACTCCCAAGAAATCTGCTTCTAAAGAGAAAACTGGTGCGGATAAATTTTCTTCCTTGTCGTAATTTAAAGGTTTTTAGATGAATGGGATTCTTTAGGTTACGTTTATTTTCAACAGGTGAAGCGGGTAAACTCACAAAAAACTTAATAATGAACTGGAGAAACAAATATAAATTGGGCCAAATTGTGTTTTTACTGCATACAACCGAAAAAAAATTTATTACAAAAAAATCCGATTATTTTGAAAAAACATGTTTTCTGTAATCATATTTGACACTAATTATCTAAGAATATTTTAGCAGTCAGAGTGTTTGGATCAGCCCAACCCTTACAAAATATCCTGTTTGAAGTATTACAGGTCCTATCATTTTGCTGTCTCTATTATTTTCCCTCATATCTGGTCTCTAATTCTCATATTTTCTGTTACTTTTATAAAAGGGAAAAAAGTTGCGAAACCAAAAGAAGAAAAGCAAAAGCCTAGTGACGATGAACTCAAAGTTGCAGTTTGTGAAATCCTTAAAGAAGTTGATTTTAATACGGTGAGCATCTGTTGCTTCCAGCTTTAGTTGTAGGAGAGAAGCGAGATTGACTAGGATGTCTTTTGATTCGTCATATTCCCTAATTTCTTTGTGGGAGTAACCTTAATCTATGTCTGCGGGAGCTGTGATTAGTCCACTCTTGTTTTTTTTGGCCATAAATTCAGTCAGGCAATTGATCCTTTTCAACGCTTTCTAAGTTCACAAGTGTCGTTGATTAATATCCTTTGTACAACACCTATCTAATCTAAGGTTTACAGTTGCTAGATTTGGTTTTTGTTAAACAGTGGCAACTATGTTCTTCTGTCAAGAACTAATCTATTACCTTGATCTCAATCGCTGATTATGCTGTCTATATTGCAGGTAACCTTTACCGACATTCTCAAACTGCTCAGTAAGCACTTTCTTTTCTTCATTATGAACATGATGGTGTTCGGTTTTAGTGAAGTATATACAGTAACTACTGTGCACGAAAACCTTTTACTTGCTTGTTACTTGTTTTAAGTTCTTTGATGGGTCTTGGACTTGCTAGTTTTGCCAATTTAAGCATTTGTTTTGGCTCTCCTTTTAGCAGTCAGTTGTAGAGAACTTTGTCTGGACTAAAGACAAGGAAGAACCGAACTGGGTTCGGACTTCGGACCACACCAGACTGATTCCGGTTATGTTAGATTTGTTTTTGTCTGGCCCGGTTCAAAAAAGTAAAAAATAAAAAATGTGGAACCTAACTGGTCTGTTTTTAAATTTAAAAGAACAGTGATTTTAGGCTCTTATTTTAGCACAAAAGACGAACCCATATAATATTTGTTCAGATCATAGACTGGTTGAACTGATCTGATTAAAATTCGATCGGTTTTTGGTTTCATTCTATTTTGGTTTTGTTACCGAATTGTGCTGTCCTATCCAGTTCCCTCATAAAGCACACCCCTATTAATTGTCAATGTCATATTAGTGTTGCATAGACATATGCATGCCTATTCTTGTTGGGAATATCTGATCTGATGTCTATTGTTTTCAAATCTTTCAGATAAGCGATATAATACAGAACTCACTCCAAGAAAGGCAACTTTAAAAATCATGATCCAGGAGGAACTTACAAAGTTGGCCGATGAAGAGGATGAGGATGAAGATGACGCTGAGAAAACTGGAAAAGAAGCGTCTGCCATTAAAGCATAAAGGCAGGCGAAGCACCAACACAACAACAAACTGCACTATGTATTTCCAGCCAACCTTTTTATTACATTTATGACCATTATCCCTTTAGTTCTTGCCATCGTGTAGTGTTTTCATCTTTTCTAACTATTTGTAGTTTATCGTTAGTTGGTTACATATTAGCTGGGCAGATAAGGAACTTCATGTTCATTAGAAACCCTGTAGATATAGAAGTAACCACCTTGGTGTAGATGCTTCATATGTACACATCCCCATAAATTGTAGGGTTTTCTTTATTTAAATTATGGATATTTCCTTTTGACTTGATGATAATGGTTTTGGGTCTGTGTCTATCCAAACTTACCCATGTCACTTTTTCTTATAATACTGATTCAAACCTATAAATAGTATAAAACATTATATTCTCAAATACCTACCTAGAAACTATGTGTTTTTATGTTGCACTTGTAGATAAATGTATATTATAAGCTTGGAGTTGATAGTGATTGCCTAAGTCAAGTTCTTGTGTTTTACTGTTTTTTGATAATGTGTTTGTTTTTGGATGGTGGATCATCTGGTATGTGTTTGGAAGGATTTTGATAATAGGTTGGGGTTGTTTTTGTTGGTTTGTTTCTGGGACGGGTAGTCTTTTCAACTTTTATTATTTAACTTTCGGGGCTGAAAAACATGTACTAAACTGTTTTAACATCTGTTTTATACAACTGTTAAAATAGTTTTGTACATTTTTTTAGGAATAACACTTCAAAAACAAATGGAAAACAACAACATTCATTTACTAGTTCAAAAAGAAGAAGAAAAAAAAAATCCCTCTTGGCATACAACGTTGGTGTCTTGGTATTTGTCTACACAATATGTTGAAATAGAATGGTATGTGGATTACAATTTACAACTAGCATTAGGCTAAACTAGTTCAATATCTGCTATACAAAATTTGTTCAAAATTGCAGATGCACAGTAATGGATAGTAATAGTATTAGTTGTTGAGTTTGTTCAAAATCGCAAATGTATAGTAATGGATAGTAATAGTAATAGTTGTTGAGTTGTGCATGCTTGTGAGTAGACGTGCCCAAAAACCGGTTTTTGGGCAAACCGGTTTGTAACCGGTTTATAACCGGTTTTGGGTCAACAAAGTGTAACCGGTTTTGACCAAAACCGTAACCGGTTTCTAACCGGTTTCGAGCAAAGAATACCCTAACCGCCCTAACCGGTTAGAATATAAATTAACCGAACCGGTTATAATAACCGGTTAATAACCGGTTTTTTTTTAAAAAAATGTTTTTTTCGTCGTAATTCGATTTTTGACTCCGTAATTGCTAAATAATTCAATACTAGTTAATTATTCACTTAGTAAATGGTAATAGTTAATGAATTGGCAAAAAATATTTGACTTATTTGGTACTAAATCAATTAAAAATAGCTAAAAATGTCAAAAAATTCACTATAATT
>JAOEHQ010048123.1:0-10396 GCA_025447715.1 Asclepias incarnata | reverse complement strand
ATCAAATCCAAACCATTTCCAAATGCGTTCAGCCCCAACCCCTTTATAAATTCCCTTGAGGTCTACGACTGATAATGACGAAGCCCCCTCTGAACGGGTTACGCCTGTACCGTATCCATCCGTTTTCAACACATAACTCGTAGATAACACTTTTTTTTTTTGAATTTTTTTTTTTCGAATGAGTTTTTATTAAATTAAAAAATCAAAAATCAAAAAATAAAATATTAATAAAAAAAATAATACCAAAAAGAAGAGAGATGGAAAGGAAATGTGTGACTGATAATTGTTCTTTAGATAATTTTGAAAGAGATGTTCTAAATCTAACCAACCCCAACAAAACTATTGTTAAAAATTTCTTATTTATGTACAAAGTAACGTGTTTAATAATAATTGACTTTTTGTGTGAATGTTTAGTAGTTCTTTTAAGTGACATTTATGTGCTAGATTATCACGTATTATTTTTTAAATGTAAAGAGTTATATTTACAGCTACTCAATATTTACATTAGTCATCTTCAATGATTTTTGAGCTTACAACCTCGTATACATGAGACGACGAGTCGACGACTGATAAAATTTATGCTATGTTCTTCAGTCTTTTTTTTAAGTAATGAAATGATTGGAAGAGATGAGAATGGAAGAGAAGATATCCTTCCAAATCATCCCATATTTGAGAAGAAAATTTGGTGAACAAAATCAACTAATAGATTCATCCATTTCTTTTCTTTTCTTTTCCTTCTATAAAAAAAAAACTCAAGAACACAAATTGTTTTGAAATCATTTGTATTCCTTTCCTTTCTTCCCTAAAAAAAACTCAAAAACTCACCAAGGGTCTGTCTAAAAGGGAAAATGATAGAGAATGTTAAGGGGTTTATTTTTCCCCCAAAAAGCTTAAAGTGAGATTAATGAATTAACTTTCACTAATAAATTTATAGATTGTAATTATACACATTAATCAAGTCAAAACTTTATATTTTTATAGCAGTTTTTATATATAAAGGAAGGTATAATTCATTAAACCACCACCAAAGTGGTCTAATGGTCAGGTATCATGGTGTCATAATAACTCGTTTGCAAACCTCTTAACATCTTTGAATGGCCAAGGAAAGAGTTTAAAAACGAACATGTAGATACCTTGATTGAATCACATACATTAGTGTCATAGGCTCGTTTTTCCCATATAACCTGAGACAAAAAACACGTCGCTTTTTAACTGATTATGGTTCGTTAAACACTCTTCTATACAAACTCTGAAATCAAACATTTAAATTCATCTCGAATTGACTTAAGAGAATGTCTAATTCAGACTTAAATGTTTGAATGAAGTACCTTAAATTCAATTATTCAAGGGAAGCCCAGGAAGAAAGGCGAAAGATACAAAAAGTGTCAAAACGGTTGAAATAAATCATATTTCGTCTGATTCCTTAATTGTAGCCCTTTAATTAGCCTGATCCCTGGGCCTTTTAATTTGAGTTGAATTGATGGATGTTTCTGATGGGCTCCTTAAATAGGCCCAAGTTTCTTTGTATTTGGGTGGGTTTGAGCTTATTAATTTAAGGTTTTTGATGCTAACCCCTTTGAAGGTGGTCACTAATTTTTGGGTAAAAGGTTATATCTTGGTTATAATTTTATATAAAACAAAACAATGAAGTTCAGACAGTGTAGTCGAATGCTAACTGACTATTGGTAGTCACTAATTATGTGTTTATTAAGTTGTGTTATAGTTTTAAAAAATCCAGGTGCTTGAAGACTAAGGCCCAATTTTTATTAAGCATGTAATAACCAGTTCTTAAGATCGTAAATATCAAAACCCCTAGGATGTGTTTGGTAAGGGAAAATGACTCCAAGAAAATGAATTAATTTTCTCTGTTTGGTGGGTATGAGAAACAGAAACATGGAGAAATGGAGACTTCTTATGTACAGAAATGAGCGAAGACCCTTATGAGAATGAAGTATCAATTAGTCACACAGAAAATGGAAATGAACATGGTGATCTTATTAGCACCGTTGAGACAACTCAAGTATGAAGTGATCGTACCAGAGATAGTCTTGCTAATGACATGTTTTTTTTTTTCTTCCAGAAGAGCTTGCTGATGACATGTTTAATGAGTGGAATACAAGAAGTATCAATCAATGGCAACCTTTATAGTTTATACGTGCTGTAATTTTGAATTTGAATAATGTTCACTGTCATGCTTTCTGTAAGTTTGAAAACTATATTACTAACTAGGTACACATGTACTAAATGTTGGTATCATCTCCATTGGTTTTTTTTGTATGGTGATGCATAGTCATGTTGCACAAGTTATGCATATTGTATTAACTTTGTACTATATCTCTATTTTGTATTTATAATCTTGTTCTATTCATTATTTTATCACCATTGTAGTTTGTAGTATATATTCATTTTTTACTAATATGTGGCTAATATATACGCACAAGAAGTCTGCCCGAAATTGTTAGTTTTTGGTTTCTTTCTTTGATAGCGATTTTTTTTTAATAAAAAAAAATTACACACAATTGTTTGATGTTTGGATTTTTCATAGAAATAAAATATGGCATTTATGTAATAAAAATTATTTCTATTTTTTTTATTTTCCTACCAAATGCAAGAATTGATTTTCGGTTTATTTTCCATGTCAATTTCTCTGACCTCACCAAACACATGAATTCACTGATTTCTCAGTCAATTTTATTTTTTTCTATTTTATTTCCATTTTCCCTGCTTCATTTCATTTCACTAAATTCTCTCTACCAAACATGTCATTAATTTAATAAAATTTTGTTCAACTTATGAAACTTTTAGAAAATTATAAAATTTAAAAAACCACATAAGTTATAAGCTATTTGAAGTAGGTAAATATTGTGAGGTAATCCAAATACTATTTTTATACAAGTGCTTATTAGTTTATTAGTTATTCAGATTATACAAAATATGTTTTGCAAACACACAATAAAAGTAGCCTTTTACAAATGTTGCGAGATTTAAGCATGTACTGTTTTGTATTACATGTTTATCATGTTTTTTTAATTTGCAATCCCATCGATGAAAATGATCACAATTCAATGTTTGTAAAATTACTAATTGAAAGTTTGTCACAGAAAACGTGAATCATTATAAATAGCAAATGAAAGCGAATTAAGGATTAAGAAACACATTTTTGCTACCTCAAACATGAGTTCATTCTCATTTCTTAAAACTTTTATAGAAATGGGAAATCTCACTTTCTGGCTTCTATATCACATATATGGGAATGTTTTTTATTTTATGGGTTAAATGCAAATTTCCACCTATGGTGGTTCAAAAAGCGTACTTTTCATCTCTGCTGTTAAAAATGAGTTTTTTTTTTATCCCTGTGGTTTAAATTTTGTTAAATCCCTTCGTTCTTGTCGTTAACTCCCCCCACGTGCAAATCACGTGAAGGGCATTTTTGTCATTTCATCTTACCTTCATCCCTGTTATTCATCTTGATGTTCTAAAAATCCAAAAATTTCCCCATATCAAATTTTTCCATCTCATATTTACATAATCAGATGCAACAACATGTGGTGGGCGGAATCAAGGGAGAGGATCGGAGTTAAGAATCCGGTGGGGCTACGTGGTGGTGGTGAAGTCGCCGGATATGATGAGGTGTGGAAAAAGGGTTGTGATGAGAAACCATAGAAAGAAAGAAAATGGGTTGTATATTGGAACCAACCATCGGATATGATGATCTTAAAGATCACCAAGAATATTTTTTTTCCTTTTTTTGTTTGGTGATGGAATGGAGATATAGATATACATAGATATAGATACAGTAGTGTGTTTGTAGAGATATATATATATATATATATATATATATGGTAAATGTTCATTTGCAAACCATAATTAAGGTGAAAACTAAGGGACAATTCTCAACCACACATTTTTTTTTTCCTCTCATCCATAAATCACTAGTTTCATTCAATTCATTCAAAATCAGTTTTCTTTAAGTCACACATCCTCAGTTTCTTTTCTGACTCCCGAAACACAAACACCATTGATCATTTCACGCAGACTTTAATATGGTATATCGTAACCCTCGATTAAAAGCTGCAACAATGCCTTTGGTGTTCTCCACCTCTTAAACTTTTTCTTTTTTTTGAATCCGTCTATAATTTCGTTGTAACTAAAAATGAAATGATACATACAGAAATAGTATGATCAAACTATATATCCAAAGGCTAACATAAAACAATTGTCTCCGTATATCTAGTCTAGCAATACAATATAACTCGAGGATTTCTATTTTCTAACCAACACATGCAAATAGCAATCAAGTGATGAACCTCGACCTCCACAGCCCAGCATCAAAAGGTCTCGCACAAAAATTAACACCAGTAACCATATATTTCCACAATAAGCCCAAGAAAATCACCTAAAGAAATAACTGCTGTGCCGTTAGCTACCAACGGGAAGAGCTTTTGCGAGTCATTTAGATAATCACCAAACTTCGTTCCTTTTGCTTTCTCTAAGATACCATTTACCCCGAAGCATTGTCCCAAGTGTTCAATTTCCCTGACACCTCTTAATTAATTAAACTGCTGACCTACGAGAAATAAACCCTTATAAATAGAAAATATATATGGTGGTCCTTAATTCCAAAGCTTCCTAGCTAATTAACCCTTCGATCAACAAGTGATTAACGTATGAGAGTAAAGAAAAGCATCCATCAGTTATAATGACTATCATATCATTTATTATTATCTTGAATGAATAATTAAAACATACTACGTACTGCAGCAAGTGTCTTTATCATCAAAATGACAAAGATCGAGCTAGTAGTTTTTCCATTACAGTCATTCACATATGTTTACATATGGATTCATATATCTAGTTTAACAATATTATCTCTTAAAGCACAAGTATGTCAAAGTTTTTGTACTTACAGAAAATGATAGCCTCCATCGCACCACTTTGATTAGAAACTGAATATCAAGCAAATATAATTCTATATCTCTTAACTTTATATATATTGATGTTTTTATATGCATATATATATATGTATTTCAGTATAAATTAATTGTCAACTTCAGAAATCTCATATCCATTTCTAACAAAATTGAGTATCATTTTTTTTTATTGTTATTGTTGCTGTTGTATTCAGAAAAAGTAGGATCATACTCAAAGGCCACCAAGCATGCAAGTAAGTCTACGTGTTATTGAGGCATTTTATGGAACAATTTGCGTCAATAGAAAATTTTAGTTTGAGTACAAAGCATAACTTGAATATATAAAAACGGGGGGAAAGGAAGTCATATAAATAAGCTCAACAACATGGGTTTTTGAGATAAAATAATGCACATCATTATATGAGAGAGAATTACATGTTCTTCAAAAAAAATATAAAAAAAATAAAAAAAACATCACATAATAGGTGAAGAATTACCAAAATTGGGAAGGCTTTTCTAGATTTAAAGCTTGAATTAACATATACTAAATCCTTTTATCAATGACAACCAAAAATAAAAAATAAACACTATAATAAATTAAAATATGATGAGATAAAACGTAATAATTTTTTTTTAATAAACACTATCATAAATTAAAATATGATGACATAAAACGTAATAATTTTTTTTAGTAAAGCAGGCATATTTATTACCAAATATACTACCAAAGTAGAAGGTTTGTGACATTCCCATTCCCATTCAATATATATAAACATGTAAAATTACCTTGTTGGTTGATGATATACAAGAAAATTTCGTTGATTTTAATATGAGAAATCTTTGAAATTAACATTAAAGTGATCAGCTTCTTTGATTGCATATCTATAATCCCTTGTAATGCATAAAAGATCTTAAAATTAAAAAATTTTAAGAACTTTTTAATTATAAAAAGTATGTGGGGCATCAATAATACGTATCTACTCATCTCTACTCAACTTCCTTATTTTGTAAAGTTGACTACTTGACTTTACATGCACAGACCATATAATTTAAATAAACCTTAGCTATTACATTAAAATTACAAACCATATGAATTGTTTACACATAAATTTAAACTTTCGAGAAACCATCGGCAACTGCGTATTGCGCAGGTATTTGTCTAGATAATTACAATTTAAAGACTTTCGTGATATTATTATTGAGCTATCAAAATTTTTTGTTTGCTTGTGTTTCCTTAATATTTCGAGAAACCATCGGCAACTGCGCATTGTGCAAGTATTTGTCTAGTTAATTACAATTTAAAAACTTTCGTGATATTATTATTGAGCTATCAAAATTTTTTTGTTTGCTTGTGTTTCCTTAATATTTCCTGCTTTCAACCAAATTATTTACACATTCCATTTAAGAAAACATATTTCTAGATAGACTTTATAAGTTACAGTCAAATTATTTAAACATTTCATTGAATAATTCAAATTAGTCACGCTTACAAAGACGCTGAAATGTCAAAACTACAAAGAAAACATCGACACGTAGGACACAATCCTACTTTATTTATTGGTTTTTTGGCTCACATTTGCTTATTTCTTCTTTCCTTTTAGAATTTTTAACATTGATTGCTATTTTATTTTTGGGTTCATGCTTTTTTCTTTAATCCTCTCTTTAATTTATATTAAGATATCAACATTTTTATATTTAAGTTAAATTTCATATCTTATATATGTGTTAAAACTCTAAATTTATTCTATATTTATTGGACATGTACCTAAGATTTCAATTAATTATCTGTCTTGCAAATACTCGTTAAATTTTCTTATTTAATCGATCGAAGAATAATGGGATTTCAATGAGGTCATGGTCATCTATCATGCAGTTCTTATATCATATGAAATTATGTTAAAAGTCTCATATTATAGCTTGATTTGAAAAATAATCCTCAGTAACATTTAACACAACTGTAAGAGCATCAAGAATGGGAAGTGATATCCGTACCACCAAAAGTGATTCATCTACCAAACATAAGCATTACTGATTTGTACTGTATGCTGAAAAACTTGTACTTTATGGTAAATTAATAAAAACTTATGGTACCATTATCATTTCCCATCAAGAATAGTGAATGTAAATGTAAACTAGGACGACTACGGACAATCAAACACTACATCATTTTTTCATTTTACCATGAACACTGTTAACCTTATTCCTTATCCTAAATGACCATGGACCTACTTATTTAATACAATAGTGTGTGAAAAAAAATGGCCCTACTATAGCTCCCACACCGGACAACATTTCCACAAACACCTATATGCTAGATAGATCCTTCGAAGTCAAACACCCCAGGGTAGATGTCGGTCGACGCTAGACGGCGACGGATTCGACCCCGTACACCACTCCCTAAATAAAGCTTTCGGGCATTAGTTCGTGAGGTGTGCGTGTGCACAACCAAAACCATTCCTAGTATTGATATACATAATATATACACATTGGCGGAACCATATACTGAAAGTGACCCGTAACACAGAGTTTTTTGCCCCGTCCTTGTATTTGTAATTTTGATTTTTAAAATGGTGAAACCATAGAGAGTTTTATATAATGGCATGGACACTTTTCGTATACTTATTTCATATTTTGGAGTTACTCATAAAACTTTTCGTATTATTTCATATTTTGGTAGTGCGCATTAATTTTTACTTAGGAAGATATTTAAGTGCCTTTTTAACAATAGGGTAGACAATATTTTTTAGAAATATCTTTCATTCAGTTGCATAGATGTGACTATATAACCATTGTTGCTAAAAAAATCTTTCAAAAGACTAAAGTTAGTTCGTTAGACCCGTGTTATATATCTTCGGGCTTCTAGCACCAATAAATAAAAACAATCTTTTATTAAAAAAATTACACTTCATAGATTAAGCAAACTTGCTGAACTAACCTATCTTTAATGTAATTTCTCCCCGTATACGCCTATCCAAAAAAATATACGCCTAAACTAGATAACAAATTTAAAAATGAGGAGAGACTACGGTCTCTTTCTTACCAGCTTAGGGGAGGGTGTCATCACAATCCAACCCAAACCAACCACGATTTAAAAATGAGGAGAGACTACGGTCTCTTTCTTACCAGCTTAGGGGGAGGGTGTCATCACAATCAAGGATGGTTCTATGTGGATGACACCTAGGTCCACGGACCTAGGTTAGTTTAATTTGGAAAAATTTTTATCAAGCATATGAAAAATTATATTTGGACACATGTTATTCAAAGATTTGGACCTAGGTAAATTGTAAAGTAAGCATTTTGAAGCATTTGAAGTTGATAAATTACAATTGGACACATGTGATTTTTATTCCTGGATCCGCCACTGATCACAATCCAACCCAAACCAACCACCAATACCATAGTGTCAACTCAATTTTACCCCTCAAACCAAAAATCCATCATTTTTCACTAGGTGTCATGATACACCAAACCAAACCAACCCCCACCATTTTTACACCCAATTAAATTAGTTTACATTTTCCACACATGTATCATCACAATCGGTTTGGCAAACCGATCCCCTCCAACCCAAAACGAAACCGTGTGGGACGGTATGGATACCAAACCAAACCGACATCCAAACCAAATGAAACCGAGGGGCACACCCTCCCCCCTTATGAAAATAATACGTGTTTATATATATATCATATATATATATATATATGTGTGTGTGTGTGTGTGTGATGTGATATTACATAGTCGTACATTATTTATTTAAACAGATTTGTTAATGTGTGCATTAAGAGAACACATACGGGTGAACATTCTCATTGAAAAATGAGAAATGCAGTTTTTAAGAAGAATTTTTATTTTTCAAGAAAAATAAATAATTTTTCCAGTTTTCAAAAAGAATATTTCACCCGTTCTTAGAGCACACATTAGCAAATTCCTTATTTAAATAACTAATATCTTTTTTGTTAGAAAAATAAATTTAAGTTAGGTATGTCAATATATGTAAAAACGTAACATCATAATGAGTTATAGATAATCTATTAAACTCGATAAACAAATTAAGAATTTTGATATTATTTAAAGTCTTTCTCTCGAATTCATATTCATAGTAATCACATTATTTCCCCTAATTGCTAATGTGCAACCTTTTATGTTTTGCTTTAGAGTCTTCAAAGCTTTCCAAGACGGTTTACTATGGATCTGGTTCAACTCAATTCGGAGATATTGTTAGGTCTGTTTCTGGTTTAACTCATCAAGTCTAATATAAGCTCAATGGGGTTCCACTTTAAAACTAATGGGTGATACAGAGAGTAGCCCGTAAGTCGAATATAAGCCCAATGGGGTGATATAAAAAGTAGCATACAAGCTTATATACATGCACTTTTTTGTTTTTCCAATACGGAATATGGATTTTACACCCAACAATCCTCTCCTCAAACCCAAATTTTACAATTAGGCCTCATCCTCTTCAACAATAATCTATGATCCCGCCTTTTTCATACCGCTCACATTTTTCATCGGAATACACTGTCTTTAACCGGCTTCCAAGGCATACCGGGATTACTAATACCGTTGAACTAGGCTTTAACCAGGGAACCATCCTCATCACCACTAAGCCTAAATTGTTCTGATGCCACTTGTTAGGTCCGTTTCCAATGATAAAAGAAGTAGCCCATAAACTTATATACATCTTAGAATTTATTAATTTTCTAACGTGGGACATGGATTCACAAACTTATATACATGCTTAGAATTTATTATTTTTGTTTCACAGTTGGGAAATCGAAAATTTTCGATAGGCTTTTTTTTGGACAAAAATGAGTAGCTTTTAGAAAGTTTTGTATATATTGGATTTCTGACAAAAATGATGTTGAAATCCGGCCGTCATAAATATACCAAAGTTTACAACAGATTTCTGACGGATTGAAAAACACTTTGGAAATCAGTCGGTTACTGGTTTTATTTTCTAAAATTCTTTCTCGAATCGGTTTCTTTTCATGTGTGTATGAATGATTAAACTAAAAAGCAAAAGGAATTTTTATGGATTTTTTTAATGATAGCCCTTAGGGTTGTCAATAACCTGCATAAAAAATATGTACATTCCATATCAAAAGCCTACCCCTGAATTTTATGATAAAAGTATAACTATTTTATGCACGTTAATGACAACCCTAAGGGCTGTCATTAGCAAAACCCAATTTTTATATCTCAAAATGCGATCGTAATTAGGCTTCTGTTATAAATAACAATTTTATTCGCAAACAACTATTTAAGTAATTATCAAATAGGTGTTGCTCGTTTGTCTTTTATTTTTATTTTATGTAAAATGTTATAATTTGATTCAATAAGAGCAATAATGGAAATATTAGTGTTGCTCTTCTTCGCATTTTTTAAATCTAAATATTGAAAAGTCATGAAGGTTTGAGATATTATTAATTTAGGATAGACGATAAAATGGTGAATAAAGAAAGCCAAGTCGATCTATAAATTGATGT
>JAOEHQ010048122.1:0-10397 GCA_025447715.1 Asclepias incarnata | reverse complement strand
ATAATCCCTTGTTTCCTAAGTAGGAATTATCCTCAAAGGTCTGAAATTGGCTGCCTGTTGGGATTCTTCCATTTAACAGATTGTATGACAAGTTAAGGGAAGAAAGGAATGTAAGACTTGTGAGTGTCTGTGGGATCTCTCCGGTTAATCTGTTTCGTGACATATCTAACGCTTCTAGCTGTCTCATATTTCCCATAGATGATGGGATCGGGCCTGTGAACGCATTATTTGATACATTGAGAAGATAAAGTGCTCTGAGTCTGCCAATTGAGGTTGGTATTTCCCCTGAAAAATAGTTACTTGAGATATCAATGGATGTGAAGAGTGTCAGAATTTTGACTAGCTCCAACTCGTATCCTTTGACCATGACTGTAACCGTATCTTGATAGTAGAACTCATTAAGCCGTAACACACTGAAACCAAGGTGCTTCTTGCTTGATGGATCATCAGTCATCATAGCTGCCCATTGCCAGAAACAATCAGCAGAGACATTACCGCTTAATTTATTGAAAGCTATGTCTAGAATCTGAAGCTTTGACCAATTATTGTGTTGGTTTTCACCACAACTCACGTTTCCATGTAACCTGTTGGATCGTAGAACAAGAACACGCAAGTTGGTGTTGTTACCCAAAGAACACGGATACTTGTCATATATCTTGTTGCTCCCGAGGTTTAACACTTCTAGCATTGTGCAATTGACTAAAGATTTTGGAATCTTCCCTTCTAAAGAATTTCCATGCAAATCTAGAGTGTTTAACCCACAGGTGCTTGGAAAGGTACCCTCTATTTGACCACTAAGACTATTGTTACCCAAGTTTAGCACCCCCAGACTGCCACCAAATTCAATTAAACAATTTGGTATCCTTCCGCTTAAATTGTTGTTTGACAAATCAAGAACCCTTAGGTAGGTAGCATTGCATATGGAGTCCGGAATAGCCCCAGTGAGTAGATTGTCTGAAACCGAAAAAAAATAAGCAAAACTGAGGTTTGTCCCCGTGGCTACAGGGAGAATCGAATTGAAACGGTTTTTTGAATAGTCGATGAAGGTAGCATTTTGTGGAGGAATTGGAATGACCCCACTGAGAAGATTGGAATGCAAGTCGAGTACCGAAAGATCAGGAAAATGATATGGCTCTTCGAGGCCAGTTAACCGGTTATTAGAAAGATTCAGATAGGAAAGGCCTTCGTTGATCCATATCCAGCTTGGTATCTCTCCTTCAACTTTGTTGTTTGAAAGATCAAGATTTGTCAATATTGTTTGGTTTCTTAGGTTAGGGAACTTAACAAGATTGCAAGAAGCCAACTTTAAGGAAGAAAACTTTGGAAGGCGATTCACCAGAGTGATATTTGTGGCTGTAATGATGGACAAATTATTGAATGAAAGATCGAGAGTCGTTAGGTTGGTCAAGCGACCCTGAAATTCTATGGTTCTTATCCTTCCACTCAGGTTATTTGACGATAATAACAAGATACTTAGCTTTCCGAGTTCAAACAAAGATTTCGGAATTTCTCCTTCCAGTTTGTTACTACTTAAATCCAGTGTATCCAATGAAGATGCAGAAGGATTAGAAAAATTAGGAAGTAAACCGTCAAAATTGTTATTGGAAAGCAGTATCTTTCGAACAAGTTGCAGAGAAAATAAAGATGGAGGTACGCTGCCACTAAAACCATTGAACCTTAAATCAACATAAACAAGACATTGAAGATCTTGAAAGTGAGCAGAAGGGATCTTACCCGATAAACTGTTCTTTGATAGGTCGATATGGGTAAGATTCCTGCACATCTGAA
This sequence comes from Asclepias incarnata, assembly GCA_025447715.1. NCBI lineage: Eukaryota > Viridiplantae > Streptophyta > Magnoliopsida > Gentianales > Apocynaceae > Asclepias > Asclepias incarnata. The sequence continues at coordinate 8,609 of JAOEHQ010048122.1, read as the reverse complement.
ATGACGGGATTTCGCCACTAAAGTTGTTTGCTGACAAATCTAGGTACACCAATTGGGTGAGTTTTTCTATGGATTTCGGTATCTGTCCACTGAAATTACTCGTTGGCAGCTCTATTCTTGATAGATTCTTTAGATTTCCGATAGTGTCAGGTATCTCGCCAGAAAAGTTGGTGTTACTGAGTACCAGACTTCGAAGCGACCCGTTCATAGGAAAATCCGGTAAAGAACCATAAAGATTCCTATTAAGGGATAAATCAAGAAGCTGTAGTTTCTGCAGCTGGAGGACCTTTTGAGGAAATGTTCCGTTCAAGTTACAAGCACCAAGATTCATAGCTGTCAGATTCTTGAAACTCGCAAAGAATTCGGGAACTGGAGCACTTAAGTTGTTTAGGCTTAGACGAATTTCGGAAAGTGACTGTAATCTCCGAAGGGAATCATCTAAAGGGCCCGAAAGTTGACAATTTGACAAGCTTAAAACTTCCAACTTAAGTAAAGATGAAGACAAACCCTTTGACCAATCATATCTTTGTGATGATATATTCACATTATCTAGATAAAGACCTGTTAACCGTGTGAGGTTTTGAACAAGTGTTGCTAGATTCGGTTTCTCGAGTTTCAGTGAGCGATCTCTGAATGAGAAAAGCTCAGAGAGATCAAGAACTTCTAGTCTTGTCAACTGTGACAATTCTACTGGAATTTGACCCGAAAACCTTGAATTCGACAAGTTCAAATACGACAAACTTGAAAGACTACCAAATCTTGAAGGAATGTGTTTGAAATTGAAGTTATTTCCAGCAAGATTCAGCCTTTCAAGACGGTTTAGATCAAAAAGAGCACTAGAATCATCGATTCGACTCGATATCATTTCGTTGCTTAAATCTAGTCCAATAATTTTGCCCTGTGTACTGCAGTCGACACCTTTCCAGTTGCAACAATCTGTTGTGACATTTGGCTCCCAAGAAACCAGTTTTGTTGAAAGCGAAGAATCAAACTGCAGTTCATTCTTCAACCGGATCAATATTGACTGGTGGTCGATTCGGCATTGGCCCGAAACCAATGTCGCAGCAACCCCAAAAAAGATCAGGCAAAACGGTATGAGGAACATCTGAAAGCAAAATTTGGTTCTCATTAGAAACTAGAACTTTAGACACAATTGTTAATGAAGAGTATAACCTTATCAACTGTAAAATGCCAAAAGCAAGCACTTATGTTTTTTCTTTCTAGGTATATATATGTGATTATCTTATGAGATCATTTGTGTACGTATTTGTTACAGATTGAAAGCAAATGGGAATTCAACCTTGGGGACTTGCCAAGTAGATTCACTTGTGGAATATGCATAATAATACAAACTATTGACTCCACCGTTTACTTTGAAGTGACAATATATGGTCGTGTCATTAATGCAGTCGTGAACCAAGATTATACGTCATTAATAGTACAATTTGTTTAACACTAGTCTTATATCTGTGCAAAGTTATAACACGTTGTATTGTTGACACTAATTAGGGTCTACAAAGTATAGTTTTATGTAACTAAATTCATATAAAATGTTTTTTTACATTTGTCCATATATGTATACAAATTAAAGATTTAACTGCAAAAATTGTCAATGTGGTTTAGTCACTTTCGCAGGTTTTATTCCTCGTCTTGATTTTTAACAAAAAGGTCCAAATTAAAACCCGTAAGTCTTTGCATTATTCGTCCCTCATAGAAAGTTTTTATAATAAGTTCAATGACGATGTTCACGTACATTCACTACGGGTCATTGCATATCTTAGTTTTGAGTTTCAACCCGGCCGACAGAACATCAACGGTGAAGCTGTTTTAAAAATGAAAAACCTAGAAAAAGGGTTCCAAATCAAATTAAAGGTTCCGTTAATTGAAATTAGTCATACTCATAATGTCATTTTTGTGTTGCAGAAGACGCAAACTAGAATCAACGCTACTAATGAAGGAGCGATCGAGGCTATAGGCAGGAAAAGTGGTTTGCCCTTGTAAAACTCATGTTTTGCTTTCCATCATATTACTATAATAAAGTACAGTATGTATGTAGAATTGAGCATGAATCAAAGATTTGAAATGTTATATGAAAGACCATTCCTTCTGTTATTATATATGTGCAGGACATTGTTAATTTGTATGGTCCCTTTCTGTAACTAGTTAATTTTTTTGTTCTTAATCATATATATTTCCAGTCAGAGTTGTAAGAGAAGCCAAAAAGTTTTGTTTCATTAATTCGGTTCGATTCAAATGAAAGTAATCAAGAATCTATGATATTTAGATTATTTTAAAGGAAAATAATGAAAGGAATAGGAATGAAAGAGTATATTTTTGGGCTTTTCAGAAGAAAGTTGTGGGCTTCTTGATATTTCTTTAACGGGCTGAAAATATATCAATAAATTTTGAATGGATCTAAATGGGTTCTAAATTTATAATCCATGACGAAGCTATTTATAATCCATGACAACGCTATTTTTATGGCCAATATCATGATTGTCGCCTAACAATTACAAAAACCTTTTTTAAGTAATGTGAATAAATCCGTAGTCAGGAATTGAAGTTTAGGGGGGCCGAACAGAAATTTATGCTTTTTTGATGGGTCACTTAACTTTAGACTAAACTAATACATAAAAATAATACTAGAAATATAAATTTTTATAGACATTGTAGGCGACACTTCACCTCCACATGGCTCCGCCGCCATTGAATATAAAGAAAGCTACCAACAAAAGAATGCATTTCTTAATATTCAAGTTTTTTAGAGACCTCTATCTAAGAACTCGTTACACTCCAAGATACGTATGCTGCATACCAACCAGATAGTAGTAAGTATATAATTTTATATTCTAGCATATATATGCTTTCTCTATAAGTAAAGTTAAATTTATTACAAACCAACATAGAAAGTTTTTTTAGTTTGCCTTTGGTGACGATTAGCATATATGTTAGATGAAGTGTGTGACTAAAACAAATGGAAATCTTGTTTCCTGGCTTTCGTATTGATTCTTTTAATGTTAATAATATATATACATATTCTTGCCTTTAGGAATTCTTTAGAACTTCAATCCAAAAAAAAAAAAAAAAATCCTTCATTTTCAATCTTTTCTTACCTGTGTCAAATTTTTTCATAAGAAAAGTTCTGCTTTTTTGGAGGATTCTTCCACATTTAAAGGGTAATTTTTTTCCTTTATCTCTGATTATATATATATATATATATACACACTTTATATTCTATTAATAATAAAGTTCTGGATGTTTTTTTGGCTTAACTTATTTTCAAGTTTATCGGTTTATTTTCATTTAACTTTCTTTACTAAGTCAATTTTATGTGGTTTATTTTTGGGTTTATGAGCCTTATTTCCCAATTATAAGTTACAATAAGCCAAATGAAGATAAGCCAATAAACATGCAAGTAAGCTAAGCCTAACACCCTTGATTACAAGTATTTATGAATAGACTTATAAATTGATACAATATGCTAAAAGTAGTACTTAATAATCAAATTTAATTGGGAGTGGAGATGATCGGGTGGGCTAGTGGCCCGTCAGTGATCCCAATTTGTCGTTAAAAAAATCAAATTTAAATATGCAAAGTAATGTGAACCTACAATCATTGTGGATGTTGTTAACTTGATCAGAAAGAATGGGAAAAGATGAGAGATCGAAACCAATTCACCTAAAAGTGTTTATCGACAACAAGAAGAAGAAAGTAATGTTCGCAGAAGCAGAAGAAGACTTTGTTGAAATTTTGTTTAGTTTTTTCACTTTGCCTCTTGGAACAATCGCAAAGCTTTCGAACAAGCATGGAGACTCAAAGGACATTAAATTTGGAAGCTTGAGTTCTCTATATGAAAGTATTGAAAATCTTGATAATAAGCATTTCTCTAATGAGCACTGCAAGATTGCGCTCGTTAATCCAAACAGTTCATCAGTTTCTCTTTGGCAGAAGCTCAAAGTGAATCTAATCGATGACAAGAAGCCAGTTGATGGTATAGATGAACCAATATTTGTCCAAAAAAAGGCATCTTTCATTATAACTGATGATCTCAATGTTGTACCCGTCTTGTTGGATAGAAGCATCGCCCTCCTTAATTCTCTTGGTGTCGAATACATTGATTTGCTAGAAGAAAGAACCATATTGAATTTTGGTTTCGAAGAGGTAAGGTTTTAGTTGTATTGGTTTATACTTTACTAGAAATAATTACAAGTTTTGCACACATTTTTTACATGATTATAAAAATGTTCGAATTTTACCAATGAGCAAAGAGAACTATATATATAGCTGCAAGACTTTTTTGAGTTTATATTGCATATGCAAATAAAGTTTGATTCCCCGTTACTCGAACATTATATTACAATTTTACATGGAAATAAAAGGCAAACGGGCAACAAAATTTTGCTACATATCCAAGGGTGTAACAAATTTTTTACCTTTATCAAGTGTAGATAGTTTATGCTTTTGTTTGCCTAAATGAACACACATTTTCTCTACTAATATAAGTGTTATTTCAGTTTTCAGATCTCCTCAAGTGGTCATTGGTGACAGATAATCCTCTAACAAATCTAGTGATTGGGGCAAGTAAACCATGCTCATGTTTATCATGCATCAAAAGTTCTAGCTTACCTTTGGTTTTGGGTCACTTCAGTGAGTCGCAAACAATAAAATTATTGGTACAAAAATCAACAAATAAGGTATTATGTGCACAAGTTGAGAACTTTTTTGTGGAAATGTTGTTCAGCTTCCTAACGATCCCGTTGGGTACTGTAAAGCGTTTGACAACTGATAACTCTTCTTCAATGGGTATCGATAAGTTGTATGATAGTATCTCAAGGTTGGGAGACGGGAAATACTTGAAATCTGAGGAGACTAAGACCATGTTACTTTGCCCAAAGATTGCAGCTAATTATCTTCGTGTGACTGACTTGCTTCCAATCTATGGAAAAGATATAAGTTCAGGTAATTTCCTTAAGGAACAAGCAACGTTCATCGTTTCTGATGATCTGGGAGTAACGGTCTCACCCTCCCTATCGACTATTTCTAAGTTTAACACACTTGGTGTTCCTGTTGGTGATATTGAAGTTATGGAAGTAAGCATTGGTGAACAAGAGGTAAATATATACTGGTAGCAATATGCATTTTTGGAAGTTAGATGGCGGAATCATTTTTAGTGACACCATTTTATTTGATTATATGCAGGCACTGTTGATTCTTAAGGCTTCTCTTACTTCAACATCAGCCTTAACCAATTGTCTGAATGCTTTTAAGAAGGCGAAATCATTGATTTGAAGTCCCGAATTAGTTGCTGGTGGGTGATGATTTTAGTAGTTATGTTCGTTGACATTTGCGTGTGTATGTTATATGTCATTCGTTAACAATGGTTGTGAATTATAGTATCGTATACTTATCAGTGAAATTTGTTTATAGTAAACAAAAACAAATGTTGTATAAATGTATCAACAATATATACAATATGTACATCTATACTATCATACGAGTATAAAACATTTAGTTTATATGTCTTAATCTTTTATACTAGTTCTTAGACCCGTGTGGGCATACGGGCAGCGTAAGAGTAAGACAAGGATTTAAAGTTACCACATTTCAATAATAACGATCCACAACCATTTCATAATGCTCAAATTACATTGCGTGCCTCACGGATGAAAGAAAGAAATACTTTCAAAAACCCAACGCGGACATTATTTAATCGTACCAATAAAAGAAAGTTAAAGTCGTACCATATCAATGAGAAACTAAATGAACCATTGATTCCCCTGATCAATTGTCTGCCTCTACCTTCAGCTTCTTCACATAAGTGTGTGGAGGAAATCGGTTAAAGCTGATGTTGAGTTGAGAGAAGCTTTAAGAATTAAAAGCGCCTGCATAATACCAAAAAAAATAAAATTTGATGTCAGGCAAAGTATGAATTTATCGAGTCCAAAATGGATTTATTATTCAAGTTTTACCTCTTGTTCACCGAAGCTCAGATCCATAACCTCGATATCACCAGCCGGTATACCAAGAGTAAGTTTTGGGATTTCAGAAATAGACGGCAAGAGACTTATTTTCAGATCATCTGATACTATGAATGATTCTTCTTTCTTGAGGAAACTACCTCGGCATGCATCTCTATCATAAATAGGCAGAAAGTCAGTTATACGCCTATATGAACTTGAAACCTTTGGGTCAAGCAACCTGATCTTGACATCCTCAGATTTCAAGTACCTTGCATCTCCCAAACTTGAAATACTATTGTACACATTATCTATTCCCAACCGATAAGAAGTATCCATTGTTAAATGTTTTACAGCACCCAATGGGATGGTTAAGAAACTGAAGAGCATTTCCACAAAAAAGTTATGCACTTGTGCACATATCACCTTCTTCGTTGATTTCTGTACTAGTAATTTAATCATTCGAGGTTGGGCCATTGAGTTACTACCCAATTTGGAGTTTGGGACGCACAACTGCAGTTTTGGTTTACTTCTTCCCCCAAGCACGAGATTTGTCAGGGGACAATCTGTTAGTAATGACCACTTGAGCAGATCGAAAAACTGAAATAGTAATTGAAGGTTGAGTTAGAATAATAATTTTCTTAGAAAGGATTGATCGAACTATGAGTCGGTACAAAAAGAAAACCGTACCTCTCTGAAGCCAAAACACATGGTTCGTTTCTCTAGCAAATCAAAGCATTCAACATCAAGAGCTTTAAGGAGTAGGATACTTTGATCAAGTGAGTAAGGGATAACTTGAAGATCGTCAGTGATAAGGAAAGATCCCTTATTGTTCAACAATACTGGATTATAATTACCATGACGACTATCATTATACGGGTAATAATAAAAAAGATTTACTTTCAGTTTCTGGCAAAGTGTAGAAGATGATGGATTGGTCGGATAAATGAGACTGAACTTGTTGTTTCTAATACAGAAATGTCTACTTCGAAGTTTCAAAACACTTTGATAAAGAGAAGTCAGGCTTCCAAGTTTTATATCTTCCGAGCCTGTGCGATTATTGATTGAGACTCCTGCGATTCTCCCCAATGGCAAAGTCATATAACTAAACACGATCTCAACAAAGTCTTCTTGTGCTTCTGCAAACATCACCTTTTTCTTCTTTTTGTCAATGAATACATTGACTTTAACCAATGACCCACTGTTTCCCATCGTCCCTGCAGATCAAGTTATGTTACAAGGGAAGAATATAATTGACATTCCTAGAAACTTTCAACCCGATTTGGCTAATTTTGAAATTATAATTATTATCATGTCATGGGCTTAATTAACATGAAACACTAACTATTCTAAGCAATCGACTAAGGTCACTTAGTAGTCGACAACGACGATAATTATACTCGATACCATCCAGTGATGCGTGAATTATGAGGAGGAGACACAATGTAGACCGTCATACACCTACTCAAAAAGGTAACTTAGTGGAGCATCATAAGTTTAAGTGTAAATATAACATATATATTGTTGAACATAAACGTACGAATTCAAACAAAATATAGAAAATAAATGTGCTTTAAATAACAGACACACACACACATATATATATATCGATCTACACATTTGCATGAATATAAAATATCATACGTGCCTTCAAGCTTCTTTGCAAGTACCGAACCTGCTAGGCTAGCTTGAAATATTGACTGACTGACAATTAATTAATATGCTTGAAGAATATATATATAATCAGATGGGTTTCAAATATTTATACGTCAAAGTTGTATATTGGATAATTCCTAATATTATTTAAGAGATAGTACATATGTCAAATTTGTATAGATATCACCTTATGCTAAGTTCGAAGTTAGTTAAGAATTATTATTATTATTATTATATTGTTATAGATAGATTATAATTAGCTTTAATATAACATTTTTATGATGATGATGGTGATGATTATATTAACGAGTTTTGGATAATTGTTGTATCAAATTTTTATAACTATATATATAATCGATCGAAATTATTTATTATTTAAATTATAAACTTTAAATAAAGCGTCACGATCAAATGGTAAACCAATCATGTTTTATTCTATTATTATTATTATTATTATTATTATATTATATTAGTAGATAGATAGATATTAAATCATAAAAAAAACATAATAAACAAGTTAAGTTTTATCTTAAACGCATCGTAATTGTAATTCTATACATACACATCCCAAATCGTTTCCATTGTTTTGAATTAAAACAATCAATCGATACTGTTCATTAGGGTTGTTTCGAAAACAACCGCTTCTAATAAAAAACGTGATTGTATACATATATAGATTGATCTAAAAAAATATATAGGTGCTCATCTCAAACAATCAACCCAAAACCAAAAATCCAAACAAATTTACATTTGTCCATTTGTTACTTTCACAAGTGTAATTGATACTCTTTTGAGAAAAAAAAATATAGATATAGAAGTAGACCCCAATGCTCAATATCATTGAACACATCGTTACCATACACATGTCATCAAATCTTCACCCGTGTGAGACAAAAAACATTTCAACTCCGATCCTAACCCTATAACCATAGCTCATAAGTGGTTCAACTGCCACCTAAACAAGGTCATGGCTATAGCTAGCTAGCTAGCTGGCTG
>JAOEHQ010048121.1:0-10397 GCA_025447715.1 Asclepias incarnata | reverse complement strand
ACATAATAGCATTTTCCTTTTTTATTGTATGATTTAACTAAAAAGGTTTAATATAGTTTGATTCATTTTTGGGTAATGACATCATAAAAAAAAATCAATGGTTAGATCATCATTAGACTAAACCATCCAAGGGCTCTTACTTTGCCATGTTGGAATTTAAGAGGCTCTTTTATAGTTATTGGTAGATTTTTAAGTTTTTTCATTTTTATTTTATCATTTAATATTTATATCATTTTATTATTTATATATTAATTTTCATAATAATTTTCATTTTTAAAAACTCCACATTTTTTATATACCTGTGTTTTCGACAATCTAAAACGGCAGTTGACGAAACCGGCTGCCGACCAACATCACTTTTGACGCATGTACTGAATAAAGGTTACAAATTTTATTTGCACTACAATTTTAATTTTAAAAAAATAATCATTTACAGTACATATTGCTTGGGTACACTTATAGTATTGCCTAAATGGAGAAAATACTTTGTTTTATACAAAATTTGAATTCTATACATGAATTCAACTATTTAAGGAAAAAAAAGGTTCATTAGCTTATACAAGTACGAGGACTTTTGAGAAGAAATGAAAAACATTAAGGCTCCATTAGACCAATGGGAGTGGGAAAAGCCCCTTATAGGGGCATCTTATGCCATGTGGCAGATGATATGGCAAAAGGGCATTTCCACTTTTTGTGGGAGTGGGGAAGTTCAAAGGGGCATTTTACTTTCAAATATTTTATACTTCATTTAATATAAATATAATATAAATTAAAACTAAAATATATTAATTGTGGGGAAAGTAGTCAAAGTGGCAGACAAAAGTTACTGTGCATGCTTGGGATTTGAGAAAAAACAGAGGGCAGGTGCTTTAATTTTGTAACGAAGCTCGCACTAAAATGCCATGTGGGGTGGTAGAAAGGGGTATTACGGGGCATTACGGGGCATTTTTGGCTTAAAAAAGTGTAAGGAATGCCCCCATTCCCATTGGTCTTAGAGTGCTCAGTTTGATCATACTGAAAAAAAAGCTATTACATCAGTATTAGTATCGTATTAAATGAATAAATTGAAAAATGAAAGAAGGCCGGTAAAGAACAAACCAACTAAAATCACAAATTGATAAAGATGAAATGGGATTTGTATGACTTTGTTAGAATGCTTGTTATCAAATAAATGGGATATTCAACGATATAAAACCGTTCGTTCTTACGTTAAGAGTTATGGAAGAAGATAACACAAAAAAGATAAATTTGTAAAATAATTAGTTATAACTGAGTTAATATCTTTAATATTTAATATCATTTAATTAGATTAAAAATGTTTATTTGGATAAATATGTATATTTTGAAAGCTTGTAAAGATTTTGAAGTAATTTTAAATTTTGTAAGGTACTAGATGAATAGGTGCGCGATGCAGCGACAACAATAAACATCGTCCGGGTGTTGTGACGTCGTTAATTTTAAACCAAACACTTGATGTGTATATTTAATAGACTTCAAAAGACAAATGGATTTATTTTTTTTATAACAAATTTATAGTACCTATCATTTCTCCTCAAACAATTAATTAGTGGATGTAATAAGGACATAATCACAAAATCGATATCACTCACAAAATTATATGAACAATGCTACATTTACAAACAAATCTTTATATACAAGGTTACAAACTGATATGGTTCAATAAAATATAGGAAGAAAAAAAAAATAAAAAATCTATTGGTGCCATGAACCTTGTTTATAAAGATATTTTTTTTTATAGCATTTCTCAAACCGTATATTGCCGTAAAAAAAGAAAAGAAAAGAAAATCAATATGATCAAAACCATTTCTTTTTCTTCAAGAAAATTATTTTACTAAATTGCGTGCGTCCCACAAAACCATTTGCGCCTACTTTCATTAAACCCCCTAAAACTTTCTTGCACAACCCAAAATCTTTCATCTTTTAAACCCCATTAACTGATTTTCAAGAGAAAACTAAAAAAAATGTCTGCTTCCATCTTTGCTAACATCACTCGTGCTCCTGAAGATCCTATCTTAGGGGTATATACACACACATACATACACAACTTACTTTATATTTTTTGTATAGTTTTATATGAACTTATTTGCTTGTGAAATCATCTTTTTAAGTGGTATCTTGATATGGGTATATAAGTTTTTGTCTTTTTTTTAGTGATCAAATTGTTCATATAGTTTACTGATCAGTTTTTATGTTTAGATTTGGTGTGTTTTTAGTGATCAAGTTTAGATTTTTACACGAACCCCAAGTTCTTATAATCATGTATATCACTATAATATATAGATATAGATTTAGTAGAGTATATTTTAGTGATCAAGTTTAGATTTTGACACAATCGCAGTTTGGGTTTTATAATCTTACCAGCTTGGTCAAGATATTTTGAGATCAAAGTAAAATTTCAATTTTGAAAGATACCCAATTCTACCATGAGCAGGGTATAGGCGAGGTGGTATGTAGACAGTCTTGGCCCTACCCGTGAGATCAGAGCATTTAGGGTTTTAAGCTCTTGTAATCTTGTATATTTACTGATCACTGTAGTATTGAGACTTAATATTTTTAGTGATCAAGTAGAAATTTTGGCACAAACCCAGTTTGGGTTTTTTGATCTTACCAACTTGGTCAAGATTATTTTGAGATTAGCTATTTAGGGTTTTAATTTCTTAATAATCTATTATATTTCTGATCAACTATTATTTTGAGATTTGGTGTCTTTTTAAGGGTGATCAAGTTGAAAGTTGTACATAACCCTTTCGAATTTTCAGGCTACTAACATGGTCAACACTATTTTGTGGTTTTAAGTTCTTATAATCTGTGATATTTACAGAGCAGTTAATATATTGACATTTGTATGTTATATTGTGTTTATTTTATTGTTTTTAGAAGGTTTTAAAGTTTTTGTATAATCATAAATGACAATGATATGATGATAGGTGCATCTGGTTTTTGTTTTCTTGTATGAAGTACTTAAGTTTTGTCTTTGTTATGATGGGACAAAAAACAGGTTACTGTTGCTTATAACAAAGATTCGCACCCATCTAAGTTGAATTTGGGTGTCGGTGCTTATCGAACTGAGGTAATTAATTGTTATTTTTCATTACCAGTTAAACATGAATTTTTACTATTTAGTTAATGATGCAAGTTAATTTATTGTTTCCATTGATAGGAAGGAAAACCTTTGGTTCTCAATGTTGTGAGACAGGCAGAACAAAAGCTTGTTAATGACCCGTTAAGTACCTTATTCTCGTGACTTAAGTTTTGTTAAAAGTTGTTAATCTTTAGTGTTAAAATTTTAATTTTATTTTATGTGATACAGGTCTCGGGTTAAGGAGTACCTTCCCATTGTTGGACTTGCGGATTTTAATAAATGTAGTGCAAAGCTCATTTTCGGTGCTGATAGGTAACGATTCTTGAAAAACATTAAGGCTAAGTTTGCCAAAAACACTAAATGTACTGATTAATATATTCTTTTTATGATAAATCAATGGGCTAATTAATCTTTTTTTGTGCGCGTGGACAAATAGCCCTGCCATTCAAGAGAACAGAGTTGCTACCGTACAGTGCTTGTCTGGTACTGGCTCACTGAGGGTTGGTGGAGAGTTCCTTGCAAGGCATTATTTTGAGGTAAGCTAGTGGATTTGTTCAATTTCATTTGCAAGATAACTGTGAAGATTATCTTGGAAATTGTAGTTGATCTGATTAATTGCATCTATGTTTCTCATTTTTAGAAAACGGTATACATTCCTTCCCCAACATGGGGAAACCATACAAAGATCTTTACTTTAGCAGGATTGTCGGTAAAGACATACCGCTACTATGATCCAGCAACACGTGGGCTTGACTTCCAAGGTAAGCGGATAATAAAAGTGTTTATTATGACTAGAGTGGGCAAAGTGGTCGGGCCATTGGGGTTGGGTAATGGGTCAAAACAGGCTCAGGACACTTTTAGTTATGAGATATGATTACTTGTTTTATAAGTTAGATATCAATTACCATTACAATTAATTTAAACTTTGTACATTAAGTTATTCAACCCGTGGAGAAAACTTAAGGGCATTCAAGATATTAAATTGTTGCTATATATAAATATACAAACAGGCCTCTTGGAAGATTTGGGCGATGCTCCATCAGGTGCAATAGTGCTTCTTCATGCATGCGCTCACAACCCAACGGGCGTGGATCCAACCATTGAGCAGTGGGAGGAGATCAGGAAGTTAATGAGGTCAAAAGGGTTGTTGCCATTTTTTGACAGTGCATATCAGGTAAATAGAACTGAATATTTTGATATTTTGACCTTTAATTATCATAAATCTATATGTAATAAATCTTTTTTCTGTTTCTTTGCTGGTTTTAGGGCTTTGCTAGTGGAAGCCTCGATGCAGATGCACAGTCTGTTCGCATGTTTGTCGCAGATGGTGGTGAATGCTTTGCTGCCCAGAGTTATGCTAAAAATATGGGACTCTATGGAGAACGTGTTGGAGCACTTAGCATTGTGAGTGTCAATTAAGTCTTTTTGAAACTAATTACCAGCCTCTTCAAATCTGATTATTTTGACCCAAATAATAAGAAATTCACAATCATAATATTTTTATCCAAACGCTCAAGTCTCAACTGAACAAATCAACAGGTTTGCAAAGCAGCAGATGTGGCAAGCAGGGTTGAGAGCCAACTTAAATTGGTTATCAGGCCAATGTATTCCAATCCACCTCTTCATGGTGCGTCCATTGTAGCAACTATACTCAAGGACAGGTATGCCGAGCAACTGAGCTATTAAAAATTAGAAGATCGTTTATTATCGGCTATCTATACAGGTTATTAGATTTTAACTCTATAATTCTTGATATGTATGTCTGTAGTAACTTGTACAACGAGTGGACGATCGAGCTGAAAGCAATGGCTGATCGGATAATTAGCATGCGCAAGCAACTATTGGAAGCCTTGCAAGCAAAAGGTAAGGCTAGCGATTTAAGAAAATAGTATTTCATCGTGTTATGTAGCTAAACTTGTATCCGGTTTGAATGGTTGCAGGAACACCTGGTGACTGGACTCACATTATAAAGCAAATTGGAATGTTCACTTTCACAGGACTGAATGCTGAACAAGTTGCTTTCATGACTAAAGAATATCACATCTACATGACATCCGATGGGTAAGCATATAATCATATATGATGCAATAGATATATAAACCAAGACAGCTTTCAATCATTCTTGGAGTTGGCAAAATTGTCCGACCAGGCAGGCTGGCAAATATGTCAAAATAAGTCTTTTTTAAAACGAGACAGACCCGAGTGGTACCGACCCAAAACCCTTTTTGTCTAGAACTTCCACATTTCTTGTGAGCAGCTTGTGTGTCAGATATGATTGCAAAAACCAAATCAAGTCTGTAATAATAATTCACTTTGGGTGGCTTTTGACTTGTTTGACATGTCTCCTTTATAACTAATCATAAAAGTTGTTCACTTATTTGTCAAATAAGACGATGATGGACGTGTACCATTTGTCCCAATGTTTATGCAGGAGAATCAGCATGGCTGGTCTCAGCTCAAGGACCATCCCGCATCTTGCAGAAGCTATGCATGCTGCTGTTACTCGCATGGCATAAACCAATTTATGCATGCTGCTGTTACTTGCATGGCATAAACCAATTACCTTTTTGTCTTTCTCGTTTGGCACTGTATTTTGTTGTAAGTGCAAACAAATTTCTTTTCTGATTTCTTTTCATCCGGCATGTTTACTGCCTAATGTGGAACTTAATTCGCAATCACATAAATGAGTTCACTTGGTTTGCTTGATTTCTGTATGATTCTTTACTGTTATCGTCACAACAAATGGGATCCAATCACAATTACTACTCAAATATAGTTTTCGTATTAGAAAAAGAGATGTACAATGTTCCATTAGGAAGAATAGGAGGATATTTACAATGCTAATTCTAGCTCTAATCTCCATTAATGGCGGGTTGTTGGGCTTCTCAATTTGTAAGCCTCTAACTTCTCCATATATGAATTCTTTGTTCTTGCCAGAATCTTAGCTGATTTGCTCTGATACTTTTCGGGCTCTGTATCTTCTGATTTTGGAGTAGAGTTGCTGTTTGTAGTTGATGCTCCTTCTTGATCGATGCTCCACCCCATAAAATCTGATAGTGTCAATGATGTAGGTGATCCTGTAGGAGTTTGACCTTGATTTTGACCTGGTGTTTGACCATTAGATTCTTCCAAGGGTCTTCGTGATGCCAGCAATGATGGATCTTGTGCCACATTGTCTGCATAAAGTACATCCTCAATACGGTTCATCACTGTGCTTGCCAAACTCTCCAACACTCGTGAATAGCTCTCCAAGATAGCATGACCAACATCCTACAAGTGTACCCTTATAGTTAGAGTTGGAAATATGAGCAGGTTGGTTGGGCAATGGGTAAACATGAGTTCAGGTCCGAACTGGTAATAATTAAGGAAGAAAAGTTCACTGCTGTGTCAAATATCATTACTAAAATCATGTTATTTCAATTATAATTTAGTTTTTTGAATAAAATGATTCAGGAGGTTCTATGCATCAAAAATACATTGGGCGACTTTTGACTTGTTTAACCCTTTGGCCCATTTCATTTTTAGCTAAACTTTTGTGTTTAACTTATAAGTTATAAGGGAGTTTAAGTCATAAAACATAAGCTGAGTTTAGCCCATGCCCCATTCATAAGTAAATGTGTCGCAATACCCACATCTGCTCCTAGGCTTTAGTAAGTACACATGATAAAGAGAAGGAAATATGAAGTTTACTTTCTTGTTCATACCTTATTGTACTCTATTTTGCTAATTTCTAGCGACGACTGAGGAAGTCCTGGGAATCTCTGTTTCAGCAGGAGTAAAATGGTTTCGGCTCTCTCTTCAAAGAGTTCTCGTTTCTCTATACTTATAGATGTACTCCAAGAAGATTTTGAGTCCTTTTGATGCATCTTTCTTTTCCATATAACTATAGAAGCTTCGATTTTGTTCTTAAGATCAAGAACACTTAGCTCTGATGAAAGGTCCATGGTTGATAGAAACTGCCCTGGGTCAAAAAATTCGACCGTAATGCTCTTATAGATCGAATCTCCAAGGGTTTCTCTACCATTCTGTCGAGTACAGCAAATTAGATCAGTCACGCTTTCTGGGTTTACATACCCATAAGTAGATGAGCAGGTTAGAGGGTTGGGGAACAGGCCAATTTCTTTCAGGTTAAAACAGGTAAAATCTTTAGGTGCTGTCAAAATGGA
The DNA here is from genome assembly GCA_025447715.1 of Asclepias incarnata. Classification (NCBI taxonomy): domain Eukaryota; kingdom Viridiplantae; phylum Streptophyta; class Magnoliopsida; order Gentianales; family Apocynaceae; genus Asclepias; species Asclepias incarnata. Next base: position 3,128 of record JAOEHQ010048121.1, on the reverse strand, counting down.
ACGGGTCGGGTTGGACTGACCTATCAACCCTTTCTTTGTGTTCTGTAAGTAATTAATCTATTAAATATGATTATCAAAAAAAATCTAACTAAAATTGTTTAGGACTTTGTAACCATTTAATTATACTTAATTTTTTTTTACCTTTTCTTCTTTAGCTATTTCTAAAAAAAAATATTTTGACCCCAATGACCCGTTATCATACAACCGGATCTACCTATTTTCATATAGGCTATAATTGCCACCTCTAATGTTACCTTAGGAAGAGTATCAATATAGTTCTCGGGTATGTCCATTTCTGCCAGTATTTCCGCATTGATGGCCATGGAAGCTTTCAGAACTTGGTTGACACAATCCTTTTGATACTGCATCCATTTTCTCGATTCGTCAGAAAGTCCTTCTGGCGGAACTTTGACTGTAGGCAGCCACCATTTATCGCTTCTCTGAACGCCTTTTTCTGATTCATCTGCATCCTTAGATACATACCAGAATTGATTCTGGTTCCTGAAATTGTCTAGACAACCCTGGATCATATATCCATATGATCATTTCAACTGTCCAAAAGGGCGAAGTTATTTTCAAAAGGAAATGGAATCGAATCATTACAATGAGCATAGCATCTAGCTTTTTTAGAGCAGGGATGTTCATCCTCAGATCGCCTCTTTGTTTTGTCATCATAACCTGCAAGAACATGAATCGAACATTTATACTTGATTATTACGAGTTCAATCTCGGTTACCAGATAATGAGTTCCAAAACGCTAACTAAACGCATACCTCCATATTTGATCCGTCTTTGGACGTTTGTTGAGAGGGGACGAATTCAACGATGTAATCTGTCACGGATAGAAGCCAGCCAACTTCTCTTCTCCATCTCTTTTTCCTATCTTCTGCCATTGGAGCAAGTTTATGTTGTTCCCCGAATGCAGAGGCTGCAAAATATCCCAAAAAATAAATCACCTTTAACATGCTTTTTACGTAAAGATGATTACGGTTACGATTAAGATTACCAGCAAGATTGGTAATGGCATTCGATAATGCCAAAGCAGATGAAACTCCCTTCCCACCACCTGACATATCTTCTCCTAAAAGAAGCTTAGCAAACCTTTCTTTCATCTGCTCCATCTCTGCTCAAACAAGAAGTCGCTTCTCCTGAACATTTGCATATCGAAACATAAAATGTAATCAAAAACTCACCTGCACGCCTTCTCTTAGCCTTAGAAACCGGATCATTGCCGCTTGCAATAGGTTCTTGTTCATCCATCGTTATCGTCTTTCTTCCTCTTGAATGCTATTAATCGATTCTTAAGGTTTCTGCATTTGCAACAAAGGAAGTGCAAGAAACCATCATATGAGAGAAGTTTTTTAAGAAAATTTAAGATGTAAATAAATAAGAAAAACAAAGAAATTTTTCTTACACCCAATTGAGAGGTTAAAAAGAAATTGTTGATTAGAAAACTTTTAAGAATTTGTTTTATTGGTTTTTGTCGTTTGAATTATGCTATTGTTTTTTGTTTCAATAGTTGTTCGGTGATTTTGAGTTCTCAAACGTGGGGTGCATGTTTATTTCTAAATAGTTGACATAATCTGAATTAGAGGAGCTTAAATTTGGACAAATTAAGAATTTATTTATAAACTTAGTGATAATTGCAGCTGTCGTATAGCCTTCTTGATGCAGTATATAACACTTCATCACTAATCCTCTTCATCCCATTTTCACTAAGTTGGTTTTGGTGGCAGAAGAGACCGACATTTGCATGGTCGTCGATAAAAATCGGACCAAGTAAAACTCATTGTTCAGCCATGACGTAAGGTGTTTTTTGTTCATTCGGGGTCGTTTAGAGGTGGAAAACGGTCATTTTTCTATATTCGGGTATAGTTGTTAGACTCGTACGAGTCATGAGTCAACTCGTACGAATCGAATAAAAAAACACCTGAAAAGTGACGACTCGGTTGATGACTCGAAGTTGCCCCAGACTCGTACAATGACTCGCTAGTTGTTGTATGACTCGGTCCGAGTCGATGCGAGTCAAAAACTGAGTCACGAGTCAAAAAAATAATATAACTTTATATGCTTATTTTTCTAAACATAATTCTTTTATATGCATTTAAATTTGATTTTTTTTCAATACTATTCTTTTATTTTTAGCTTAATATATAAATATAATACTATAAAAAAAAATATCTACAATAAATACTTATATATTATTATAAAAATATATATTATCTAATATCCTGACTCTTACGAGTCGAGTGACGTTCCGTTCCGAGTCACGAGTTAAAAAATCAGGTTTTCAAGTCGAGTCGACAACTATGATTTCGGGTTATTTTTATAAACTAGGATTTGTTTTCTTATTAGGTTATGTCGTAGATCTTTAGCTTTCCTTCCAAGTAATACTGCTTAGGTTTTGTGCGTTGGCCATTGACTCGGCATTAAGTTTTTAGTAGTATGGTCGCGTCGCGTAGTCGATGAATGACACGGTTCGAGTGGAATGACCTTCTTTTGAAACTAAATACATGTTATCGAAACTAGATCATCTCGGTAGAGGGATAGTAATACAAGATCAGTTATAGTTTAGAACTCCCCATACTCTGTACGTTGATGGCTGTGGATATCATTGAGTTGAGTTATAGTTTAAAACTCAAACTTAATACTCATATGTGTAACATCCCGATCTTAATTTACTTATGTAGTTGACGTTGACCGTTAGTCTAGTTTGACCGACTGTTAAGTGGTGTCTTGTCTTATGTGGTTAATTAATGTGGTATTATTTATTATGTGTTATGTGGATAATTATGTAGTAATTATGTAGATAAAATGGTGTTAATTATGTAGAAAACCCGTGCTGGTATTCCCGTTGGTGTTATGTGTCGTTAGTGAGAGTGATAGTGCAAAGATGATTGTTATTAGAGGGCAAAGAGGTCATTACACATTTAGGTACAGCCATAAGGGGAATAATTAAGCTAGGTTAATGACAATTTCAGTTTCATAAGCTTTCTAATAACCTCCCAAAGAGATTCCAAAAGTTCCTCTCATCTCCTATAGCAAAATTGGGGATTAGTGGTGATTGTGAAGACAATTGGGTGTAGTTTTGGTGATTGAATTTGTATCTACAGGTATAAACCATTTTC
>JAOEHQ010048120.1:0-10397 GCA_025447715.1 Asclepias incarnata | reverse complement strand
CAAATATATCTATATATATAACACATTATACTTATATATAATATATATATAGAAAATTTTTAAAATTTTTATGCCCCTCAAAATTGTGCCCTGGCCGGAGGTCGGGTTTGCCCCCCTCCGGGCCTCCCCTGGATCTACTTAAACATGATAAAGATATGAGAATAAAAGTTAACTAATTATAATGTGTAATGGCAAAATATATAGGTTATACAAAAGTTAAAGGGTTAACGTCAAAAGTAAAATTAAAAAAAAAAAAAAAAATTTGTAAAATTAGGCAAAACTAATGACAAAAAAAAGTAAGAGTAAAAAAAAAATACAAAGCCTAATGGCCAAAAAAAAAAAAAAAGTAAAAGCAAAATTAAAATTTTGACAAATCCAAGGATGTAAATAAATAGAGATAGGGGTTAGAAAGAGGGGTGTTCACGGTTTGGTTTCAACCCGGATAAACCGTAAACCGAATCGTTTAAAAAACCAAAAAAACCAAACCGTTTCTAAGTACGGTTTTCGGTCCGGTTTATAACCGAAACCGAATTACATAGTCGGTTATGGAAATAACATATTAAATTTGGTGAAATCGAAAAAACCGAATAACTTAAATTATTATTATATATTTTTGAATATATTTAATATTTATGTTTACCTAAGTCCTTGTATGTATGTGTGTGTATATCTATATATATATATATATGCTATATATACAAAAACCTAATCATTGTTCCCCAATCCCCATATTCCCATACATCAAGTACGGCCTCAACAAGATAAACTATATTCCTCATATTCTCATGTATGTTAATTATTATCCAATAATCTTAATTTGTTTAATGAAATCATTTTCGAACTTGTGATATTAAATGTCATGATTGAACTTCGAATCAACAAAAGCGTAATCATGAAAACACTTAATGTAGGTTTATCCAATAGTTTTAAGTTGTTTAATGAAATCATTTTGTGATGACTATGATACTTAATTATCTATTTTGCGCTTGAAATTTCATTTAAATTTACTACTTTGGTAAGAAAAAAAAAAGAAAAAAAAAGAGGAAATATCATATATCCCCCTACTAAACCACCTAAATATCATATATGCCCAAATTACAAGTTTTGATACATCATGTACAATATTTTTTAAGCATGCTTTGGGTATATATGATATTTAGTGGTTTAGGAGAGGTATATATGAAATTAACTAAAAAAAATGGAATTATGAACATGGTTGAATTGAAATTTGGAGAAAATGTGATGCATTTGTGTTTTCAAAATTCGGTTTTCTTGGTTTTTAACCGAAACTGAACCAAATTCTAATTTGGTTTTTGGTTTGGTTTTCTATTTTGAATTAGGTTTTGGTTCGATTTTGGTTTTTGAAGAAAAAAAAACGAAAAAACCGAACCATATAGTCCGAATAACCCGAAACCGAACCGATGAATCACCCCTAGTTAGAAACCAAATTTTAATATAAGAAAAAGACAAAATAAAGTGGTAGTATACTAGTATTATTGACTCACCTTGTAAATTGATAGTAAGGGCAATGTCTATTTAAAGAGCTTGTTTCTCTATGTTTATATGTCTACCATGCAAAGATGCAAAGGCAATTGGTGCCGTCATTATTTTAGGACATTACAATTCAAGTCAAATAGTATAGATAAACAGTTGCTTTCAAAATGTTCATCTAACTTACATTATTCCTCATTAGATTAACAAACCTAAATAGATGAAAGCAGAAAAAGAAGAAATGCTGAAAACAACTTGAAGTGCCTGTACTTCTCAAGATGATCATATAAGAAGAAAGCTTTCTAATTGAAGACGGTAAAAACACTTACCGAATTGTTATTCGTAAGGCCCAGGAAACATATAATGTTCTTAAGATCGCCTACAAACCTTACCTTAAACCACAAAGGCACAAACTCTATGATTTATTGCATGTACTAAAACTAGAAATACAGCAGTTCAAAACCTAATGGGTATCTATGAGCATTGACAACATCCACTTTCAAACAATTCGATTTGAGTTGAAATCTGATATGTAGTATCCAAGAGCCAACTTGAACAAGTGCAAGCCTCGGAAAAATTAATGACTACAGATATAGAAGTTATTAATGTCCATATATTATGCTTGGCTATATCTCCAGACACCCAATCTAAGATTTGCAACCCACAAATTTAGAAATAGCATAGGCATAAAATTCTAATACAAGGGGCTTTCACCAATAATAATCCTACAACTGTTCAATCGAATCCTACTATCTTTCGATAAGTTAATAATCACATAACATTTAAACCTATCTACCACATTTAAATCTTTTCGGAGACAAAAACAGTTTCTGGAGACAAATGCTGAAACTGTAGCAATATTGGTGCAGCTGAATAATCCCACAACACCTACATCACCAAATGATCAAAATTCACATAGTCAATGTTTAACATCTCAAGAACTACTTGGTAATGGGTCAAATACCATCAACCTTCTTGCTTGACAGTAACACATGAACCAATAATTCGGGACGATATATGAGTAAAAGATATCAAGTATATCTAGAAACAACTTCACAAGAACATTATTCTTGGAGAAAATTATAACACAAGGTTCACCTTACCTCTATCTACAATTTTGAAGCAACACAAAGATCCTCATTTGCATCTGAATAATTTAATCCTTTGACACTCATTTCAGAGTACATTATTTGGACCTCTGGTAACCTTCCTTCCTTTCTAAGACCCGTAAGAAGCTCACTAGCAACGTTCACACTAGGCAAAAAACTGTTTGCAACCATTTCCCTGTACCAAATATACGCTTCACTAAATTTCTTAATATCACAAAGACCCTTTATCATAGTTTCATAAGTATCCGCTTTAGGAACCAATCCAGTTGCCTTCATTTTATCAACAAGATCTTTTGATTCACGAACCTTTCCCTCTTTTAAATATCCGATGATCAAGCTATTGTATGCCATTCTATCAGGGAGAATTCCATTATCAACCATTTCATAATAGAATGCAAATGTTTTCTCTACAAAACCGTGCTCTGCATAAAAACGAATCAATTCATTATATATTACGCGGTCAAAAGTTAACTTCATCTGTGACATTTCAATAATGAGTTTCTCTATCACTGCTAAACCCTCACTCAAACATCCAGAAATTAGTGGATGAAATGTATAGATAGTGGGCTTGATTCCCAATACTTTCATTTTCTCATATAACTCTAAACACTTGCGACTGTCTCCCTTTAATGAATAGCCAGAGATTAAGCAATTATATGTTACTGCATCGTGTTTAAGACCTCCATTAGTGATTTTTGAGGCAAGTTCTTCAGCTTCTTCAACCCTGCCCTTTTTGCAGAGCCCGTTTATCAGTGTATTGTACGTAACCACTGTTGGAGCTACTTTATTAGTCAGCATTTCATCAAAAATCTCGAAAGCATCTTGTATCTTCCCTCCATTGCAGTACCCATTAATTAGCATATTATACACATTTGTATTTGGCATAACACCTCTACCTATCATATCTCTGAAAACCACTTGAGCTTCAACAAGTCTTCCGTCCTTGCACAACTGGTTCATCAGTGAACCGTAACTTACTGCATTTGGCTTTAAGCCATTACTCTCCATTTCCTCAAGAATCTGGAAACATTTATCGAACTGAAGATTCCGTCCAAAACCATCAAGTAGTATGTTATACGTCACAACATCTGGAGAAACACCCATATCCAGCATTCTTTTAATCCATTTTTCTGCCTCAGCAAGATTCCCAGACTGACAATACCGTTTAATCACCAAATTTGAAGTGCTGCAACTCGGATTCAACCCATGTAATTTCATTCTCTCAATCGTAGAAAGCGCCTTTTCTATGTGACCCTCCTTACAGTGACCATCAACAATCGTATGCAATATCACCCAAGTAGGCACCATCCCCTTCTCCAACAACTTCACTAAAATCTCCTCAGCTTTATCACTTTTCCCTCCTTTACACAAACCATTCAACAAAATCCCACAAGTGAACTCATTTATACGCACGCCATCCTTATCCACCTGTTCAAACAAAGCCACCAAAGCATCCAAATCACCAGACCTACCAAACCCGTCAAACATAATGCTATAACTATACCCATCCGGGACAAACCCATTCACTTTCATATCGTCCCAAACCATCTTAGCCTCATCCATCCTCTTCCCTCTACACAATCCATTAAGCAAAACATTAAACGTAACAACATCCGCATCCACATTCCTCTCCTTCATCAACGCCCTCATCCGAAACGCCTCATCCAAATCCCCAACTTTACAATACCCATCAATCAACGTATTAAACGTAATCCGACTAGCCACAACATCTCTCTTGGGCATTTCATCGAACAGTTTCCTGGCATCAACCAAACGCCTTTCTTTACAAAACCCGGTAATCAAAACATTATAAACAAACTTACTAACCCCCACCCCACCATCCCTTTTCATAATATCCATCAAATCCAAAGCCCTTTTCATTTCCCCAATATTAACTGCTGATTGTATAGCTTTCCCAAACGTAAACTTATCAACCCTAATTCTCAAATGAAAAACATAATAATCAAATAAAGATAAAACATTATTGTATTTGCGACAAGAAACTAAACATTCAAGAAGTAAATTAAATGAAGCGAGATTATTAAAGATTGAATCTTGTTGAAAAATGAATGGTTTCCAGTCAATGGGATTGTTGGAATTGATTAGAGTTTTGATTAGATTTTGAGCTGGTTGAGTTTGGCCTTGTTGAAGTAGTAGCTTAAGTTTTGTGAGTTGTACATTTGGATCATTGGAATTTGAAGAGAAGAATTTATTAGAGATTGAAGAAAGTTTGGTTGTGAATTTGGGAAAAAGAAGAAGCTTTGTGTTCGCCATTTCTGGGAGAAACCTAGCTACCTATAATAGATTCAAGTAAGTTCTTCTTTTCTTTCCTTTTTTTTTTCTTCCTTTTTTTTAACTGCAAACTGGAGTACTGGACTACGGGCTACTGGCCCACCCGGTTATTTTCCACAACAGTTCATATGAAAGGAACAGTTGACCCAACCAACCTAGATATATATTTTACTAGATTCTAGTCCCATTTCACACATATATCTATACTTCTTAATAAAAGGGTAATGATATTTGTATCATGTTTTTTGATATACTTACCAATACTGTGCAATAAATAGTTATACTATATGCATATCTTATTGTACATTATGGTAGATACATAAAAAAATAATAGTACCAATATCACTACCCTTAATAAAAAGGGATCACCCTCCTCTTTTTCTCAAAAAAACCTCTAGATCTTCCTATTTTGTCCTTCACTTCAATTCACTATCTTAAATATCTCCACCTAATATATCTATAATACCCTTAATAAAATAATTTACAATATAGATCCATCAACTCTTAAAATAACTACACTATCCCTTCTACATCAATTACTTTTACATTCACCACCACACCACTACCGGCGCCCCCACACCAGTCGCCGCTGCCACCGCCGCCGCGCCGCCACCGCCACCACCACCACACCGTTGCTATCACCATCCCCGCCGCATCGCGCGGACATGCATCTAATACGGTTATAAGTTAAAAGATATTTAGAATTGTTTTTTACACGTAGTTATATCATCTTTGTTTGATATATTCAAAATTTTATAATTCATTTGTTAAATATTTATATACACAATTTATACATTGTACGGATATTAATATTAGTTTTATACACGCATATATACACAGATAAGTTAACGTAATAATGTTGAGTTATATCTAGAATTCTTTTTCAAACATTATGGTATTATATACATTCTCTAACCTAATGTAGATTAAAAATTTTTTAAAAAAAAACCCTGTTCTTTTTAATTAAATGCAAATATGAAACTTTAAAATCATTTAAACTTAAGTTAAAAAAAATTTCTAACTATATTTATTACATTATTAACAAGTATATATGTAGTAAATAAAAATAGTGTATATTCATAATACTAGTCTTAACACCCGTACGATGTACGGATTGACTATATATATCGTGCGATTGATTTTTTGTGTAAAGAAAATAAAATTTGAACATGCTTTATCACATGCATTTGGCCTTTCAATGGTAGCCTATGTTGCTATTTATGTTTTTATATGAGATAAATGTTTCGTTAAAGGATTTACTATTATGCATGCCACTATATGATCAAACGGAACATTTGATTGATTAGACTTTCATGTGTTTGCTAGGTGGGTTTTTTGTTAGCGATACGTATCTGGTTTTAAATAATTAATATTTATTTTTGGGTTGTTAGATTAAAAATAAAATCTCAAATGAATGGATTGTAGACTAATTTATATTTTTATTAAAACCGAAAATAAGAATGACGATGAAAATAGATAATTATGGTAACAATGAATATAATATGATTTTTAATATAAGAGTTTTAATTATATTAGGTATATATATCTATATATTAATTATTTAAAAGTTTTAATTATTTATGGTATCTTAAAAAATAGGATTATCGATTAAAAATGACACGTGTCACTCAAATAAAGCGCCACTTGTCAAGAATGCGTCAATCATGTTATTCATGTTTTAGTTTATTGATAGATATCAATTATGTTTTACAGCAATTTAAATAGTTTAAATTAAAAAATTTTTTGAAAGGTAAAATAGTTTAAATTAAATAGATATAGAAAAAGTCCAATTTTAAGCAAATTGAAGTTTGGTTAAATTTAATAAATTGTGAAAAAAAATTAGATAGGAAAGTTTAATTTTTATATAGACTAGTCCAATTGAGTTTAAGTTTGGAAAAAGTGTTTGTCTGCAGGGACACTCAAACCATGTGTATCGCCTTGGTACCTAGTTCCCCCACCCCGCAAGAGGTCACTACCTTTAAAACTCCTAGCAATGTGTCCCTTTGGTTATTAGGAACGAACCGAGATTCGAACCCACGACCATCATTTGGAAATAGGTCTCCCCAAAGGGCCCCACGCATAATAAGAGACGGGTACCACTGGGCTATAGCCACATTGGTGAGTTTAAGTTAATTGTAGAGAATTTTTTAGTTAGGGAAATCCAAACTTTTTAGATACATTGAACTTCCGATCAATTAAATGAAAAATTAAGCATTGTGATTGGTTAACTTTTTCTGTTTCTTCAATAGATTTTTGTGGAATATGGTGGTGAACAAACGAAAGAGATGCATCATATTTTTACTTGATGAATGAAGAAGGGTGATGTAGTTTATTACCATTTAAGCTCCCTAATCTGAAAGATATATCTATTTCACCTTCAACAAATCATTTCTATTTCTATATATATAAAATTATAAATATAAATATATGCATACTACAAATAGTGAAATAGATAAATTAAAAAGAAAATTTAGTTGCATACAAGTAAAATAACAAATTAAAACTTATTAATGGATAGATCGCAATATAGTTAAGTTAACATTGACACATTCTTAAGACGGTATTTTAGTCATTTTGATCATAACAGCATCGTCATCTGGAGTTGCAACAAGCCAATCGGGTCACATGAATCAAAGAACACAACGGAGTACAACTATACATGAATAGTAAGGACAGATATCCGTCTTTTATACGGCTTACAAATCGTTATTTTTACAACTCAGTAAAGGAACCATACTAAACTCATCAACCTCGGTATACGCCAGAAGGGTCTGCATTCTGGACAATCCACGGGTGTTCAAGTAGCTTGTGTAGCGGAAGCCGTTTTGTAGTATCCTTGACAAGCATCTGCATTGTAAATATATGATAATAAGCTAACAATTCTAGGCTGCATTTAATATATGGAGTTGGGAGCATGTTTTCCCTTTTTGTTTTGTTGCTTGTGAGTTTATGAAAATGGAAATTCCAGGACTTCTACAAAATAAGCAAGAACAAGAGTAGGTTCTGATGAAACCTGACTGATGAGGTCCTTTGCAGATGCAGAGACTACAGGCTTTGGAGGGAATTTTAAATCAACTTGCACGATCCTGCAAAAATGGGTCAACGACTCCTATCAGATATACAAACATTTATTAGAAAGAACATTCTGACGATAATCTTGTAAATAACATCATCACCTTCTATACGTATCAGAGTGCTCCTTCGCTTCAAATGGAGGGACACCATAGAGAAATTCGTAACACAAGATTCCAAGACTCCATATATCGACACTTGCATCATGCTCCACACTCTCCACTGCATGATTATTAGCATTATACATATGAATCTTGTAACTAAAGAATAAACTATCATCAAATAACTGATATCTGTCAAGTAGTCTTACCCATTTCTGGGGGAAGATAATCCAGGGTACCACACATGGTTCGCCTGCGATTGAACGTGTGCACAGACCAGCCAAAGTCTGCAATCTTCAGTTCACCCTGAAAGAGATGACACATATGTTATAAAATAAGCACAGAATGTTTTTCTCGCTGATCAAATTAAAACCACATGAAAACAAAGTTATGGAAGATTTTCCTATTTACCTGTGCACCAACCAAGAGGTTCTCTGGTTTGATGTCTCTATGAATAACATGTTTCCCGTGACAGTATATAAGAGCCCTTGCTAATGATGCTACATACTGTTTGAGTGGAAAAAAAGTGTGATATAAATCACATGACCTCAATCATATACTAGTGCATTATTTTTCTTTTGTTAGCAAAGAAGACATACAGTAGCAGATCGACGTTCACTGAAGTATTTGCATTTCTGCAGCTCCTTATAAAGTTCACCCTTTGCAGCGTACTCCAGAATCAAGTAGACCCTTTTCTGTTAAAATAATTATCAGTTTTTCAGAATTGTCAAAACTCCCTTTTAAATGAAATCAATTGATGGCTATAATGTATTAATGTACCTGATCATAAAAGTAACCATAAAGTCTTAGTATGTTAGGGTGTCGAAGATGGCTTTGGATTTCAACTTCACGGCGAAGCTGATGCTCCACTTGAGACTGTTTGAGCTGGCTTTTAAAAAGCACCTTCAATGCCACAACATGATTGCTCTGCAGAAGCATAAAACGATGATAAGAAACCGGCGAATACTAATAAAGTTTAGCTTATAAAGTTAAGCATGACAAGCAGATTTAATTTCTTCTCACCCTCTTTTCTCTTGCAATATATACATGACCGAATTTCCCCCGTCCTAGTGGCTTCCCAATGTCAAAGTCACTAAGCATCCACCTCTTTTTCTCTGCTGCAGCGTCTGTAGAAACCTGCAAAAAGCAGAACAATGGAAATCCATCATATTACAATCATTTACAACAAATATCATAGTTGATTCACTGTATCTATAAAAGCAACATTCCCACGATTTCACACTTTCCAAAAACAGAAATGCTGCAAACAAATTACTTTCAAAGCAGAAACTATGCAAAGTCCAAACAGATGACTCATAAGGCACCAAAAACAGAGACAACAACTATCATTCTGACTTCCATTGGCTCATTATAGCTATCAACCTTACACAAAATCAAACTCTCCGATTTCATAGCATATAATAATTCCACTTTGAAACAATTATATTCGAATTGGAACCTTATAACTGTCAATCAGCCATGCATTCCATATCTCAAAGTGCAATCCTTGTTATATTAGCGATTCGAAATGTACAAATTATCGGCAACTATATACTGTCAAAAGTGATTGCTACACCAAAACATTACTTTGTACACATGTAACACCTAAAAAGTACATACTATGCCCTTTTATACCATTGCCGTATTGATGTTCTACCTTTCCCAATTTATTTATTTTTTTTTATTTTTTTTTGCAATTCCGATATGACAGACTTCCCTAAAGAAAAATATAATAGCTAAATCTTAGCGGCCTGATCAGATGGTTCCTCAACCAACTTTACCGTATCTATAATATTTGCAATATCCTCCTCGCATAAATCTTAGCGGCCCGATCAGATGGTTCCTCAACCAACTTTACCGTATCTATAATATTTGCAACATCCTCCTCGCATCCTAAACTAACAATCAGGCATTAAACTTGCCCTAACATGTACTACAAAATTATAATTAAATTGAAAATAACAATACAACAACACAAATAATTAGCCCTAATATATATATATACATACATATATATATAAATTCTGATACAAAAATATTTTACTAATAAAATTAAAAAATATAATAATAATAATGAATAAATGAATTATTATAGGAATGAGAGAGTGTTGATGATACCTTTTGTTGTTGTTGTGGCTGCTGTTGTGTCTCCATTGAAATTGCCATGAATTCTAGAGAGAGAGAGAGAGATAGAGAGAGAGAGAGATTTTATTTATTTAGATTTTATAGAGAGAGAGAGAGAGAGAGAGAGAGAGAGAGAGAGAGAGAGAGAGAGGGGCCACGCGATGATGGGGTATGTTTTTATTTTTATATATTTGAATAGAGGGAAATA
>JAOEHQ010048119.1:0-10398 GCA_025447715.1 Asclepias incarnata | reverse complement strand
CGTGAATTGTGTAATAGAGCTAGAGCTAGAATGAAGACAATCCATCCCTTTATGAGAATGGGAAATTATAAGGCAGTGAACTAAACTATCATTCTTAGTTGTCGTAAATCTTTTAACCGTTTTCTAAGCTATAATTTTCTTAATGTGAATTGAGCACCGTCATGTTTTTTGCACCTTCTATCTATTTCTATATATCCTCGGTTTCTCAGAAAGGCTTCTTTTGTTTTAAAATTTAAACTATCTACTATGTGGTAATATTCATAGGTTTATCTAGTAAATTAAATGTAGGCGTATGTAGTTTCAGACGTTCAGTTATTTTTTCCTAATGATTTTGATGGATGATATGTCCAGTCTAGTCCTAAAAGCTTGTTAATTTAAGTGATTTGTTAAGAAACTGAGCTACGCTTCAAATTAAATCGACAAATTTCATGTTTTTGATAGTCTTTCCTATTATCCGCACGCATAAGCCAAAAAGATCAATAATCACTCTTAGATTTAGGTTTATGACTCTGTGGTATTCATGTGTCAGCATACGTAAACCAGATGTCATTTTAAGAGCTTTCGTGTTTGTTACCTTCTCTTAACTATCTCTCTTCTAAACTGCTACCACCCGCCGGACCTTGCAAGATTAATGATTTCCTAGTTTCTATAAGAGTGACATCGTGGATCTTTTCATCAAATTGAATATGTTACTTTTGTATGCTGTTAAAACCTTTGATCAATATTGCTTAAAGGTTGTAAATGGTATAAAACACTTGAACATTTTATACAAGTGTATGAACTAATTTTGAAATCATATGTTGCAGCCTATTCTTCAAGCAAGAAATGGAGCTTTCTTTGATTGGACTCCAGAATGCTGGCAAAACTTCACTTGTTAATGTTGTTGCTGTAAGTAAAGTTAAAGCTGCTATATGCATTTGAATCAATTGTTTGATTTAGTTTTTCATGAAATCATCTTTTAACATGGGGAAATCTGTCGTGTTTCTTATTTTGTTTGCAGACTGGCGGATATAGTGAGGACATGATTCCTACAGTGAGTTCTCTTCTAATTTTACACTATTGGTCCGAAAAACTTTTTAAGTTGTTAATCATGTCTTGAGATTTATTGCGACTTATGATTTGTTTTTCTGCGGCTGTCAGGTTGGATTTAACATGCGCAAGGTAACTAAAGGGAATGTAACCATAAAGTTATGGGATCTTGGAGGTCAACCCCGGTTTCGCAGTATGTGGGAGAGATACTGCCGTGCAGTTTCTGCCATTGTGTATGCTACTTTCACTTTAAAAGACATCAACTTATGATTTGTAAATAATTTGGCTTTTTCATTTTTTTTATAATTGCATTCTGGTGTTTTAAGTGTAATGTTTGTGGGTGCAGTTATGTTGTGGATGCTGCAGATCATGATAATTTGAGCACCTCAAAGGGTGAACTCCATGATCTGCTGAGCAAACCAGCATTGAATGGTATTCCTTTGATGGTTTTGGGCAATAAAATTGACAAGGCTGGTGCCCTGTCTAAGCAAGCTTTGACCGATCAGATGTAAGACCCTTTTTTTAATTTTAAACTTTCAGTCTTCAAATGTGTATGATTTGGTTTTACATACGTGTATGTCTGCACACTTTTGCATATAGTCCATACATATAATGTAGGATTTGAGTGATTCTTAGGTCACTAAGTAAGTTTTTACATGAATGCTTCTTAGGTCATCATGGGTATAACATTTAGTATCTTATGAGTTACTTGTTAATAAAAGTTATGCGGCACTTGTTATCTAATACTTTTTTTAGGGAGGTGATGTGTACCCCACCAAATTTATCGATACATCACTAACTCATGCTTTATGGTGATGTTCATATGGTGGTTTTAATCAAAAGTTAGGTTAAGCTGGTGTGCGTATAATTTTGGTTGAATCATCTCCATTTTTATATAGTTAGCTTCAATTAACACATTCAAGCCTTTTGTTGATGATGGTGTGCCAGGGATTTGAAGTCTATTACAGATAGAGAAGTGTGTTGCTTTATGATCTCGTGCAAGAACTCAACAAACATCGACTCGGTCATCGATTGGCTTGTGAAGCATTCAAAATCAAAAAGTTAAGGATCAAGCTTGAAAGAAAGAGGATTTTATTTGTGCTGATTTTTGGGTTGAATTTGCCAAATCTGAATGTAGAATATAGAGGAATGGATATTTTAGTGAGTTTGCATATCAGTGTCTTCCTATCATATACCTTTGTCCCCTGCACACTTTCTTTGTATATTTTTTTCATCCATTTCTATTGATGTTCTAAACATTTTTTTCAAGAGCAGGTTCTACCACACTTTTCTAGCCCTTTTTTACAGATAGGATTATTTTGACTATTAACAATCAGAACCTCGAAATTATAACCACTAGCTTTTAACTGTGATGATTGCAGCTGTAGTTCCTAAATTCCTATTGTCTTTTTTTTTTTGAATGACAAATTCCTAATTGTCTAGATGGCGAAATGGGTGGGTTGGATAACAAGTAAAAATGGGTAACTAAGTGTGGATCAAAACGTTTCAGGTCAGGTTATGCTCATGGGCTTATCTACAGCATGGTAAGGTGTCTTGGAACCTCTCTTTGTTTAGAGTTTTTTTTTATTATTGTGCACGCGGCAAAGCTTTTACGACTTGCATTAAAAAATCATGATGATCTACCTTGTATTTTAGATGAACAAAACATTAAACTTGGTTTATTTGTTGAACCCATCAACCACTTTAATGCATGGTACATACCCATTCATAACTGCGCGTATCGAGACATAATCAGAGGGTTCAATGCAGCATCCATTTTCAAAGACATCATCAAGTTGAAGCAATTGCATCCTTCATATGAGCATTTACTTCATAGATATTTTGCTACTCAAACACGTTAGTGATTATTTGCATTGTTCAACAAGTGAAGTGTTTTCTAACTCAAGTCTTGGTCATCAAACTTGTTATGTGTACTTGTGACAGATCAATTTGCTAGTAATTTTTTTTTTTTTTTTTTACCCCTGGTTCAAATAATTTGCTAGTACATTGTTTAAGATATTATTTATAATTCAGTAATAAGATTAAACTATGGAAAACGTGGTTAAGCTTTTTATATTGTATTCAACCCTCTCTTGAAAAATATATATCCGAGACCCATAAAATTAAACTTTGATGAATAACATTGTCTAACTTTTGGCTAAAACTTATTATTTTATATTGCACAAGAGAAACTTATGTGCGATTGGTATTGATCAAAAATATTACCTTTTGAGCTATGTTTAATAGAAAGGACTAAGGAGGAACCAGATGGTTTTCTAATCGGATGTAGAGAGTTTGAGTTTGATTGATGGGGGCTATTAGTAGACCTCTTTAGTCATCATTTCAAAAGTTTAAAATGTGTAAGCTAGAGCTTTTTAGTCATCTTATAAAACAAAGTTTTTTTTTATTTAAAATCTGTAATGTGTCCGGTCCTAAGCATATCTCATGGTTTTTTTTAAGTTGCCTTCCATTGGTGAAGTTGTAGGCAAAAACTTAATATAGTATTCATTTTAACTTTTCAAGTTTTTAAATACATATAGAATTTTCCTCTTCATCTTACTTTAATAGCACCTAAATCTGTGCAATTAACTGCACATATTTACCCTTAAATTTATGAGGAAACGAAAAGAAAGGGATACAAACCCTATGTACAAATAACTTGTACGATTTCGTCCACTCAATCATACTACAGATGCATTTCGTGTTTGCGGATTTTTCCCTCCGCGTGTATGACTAGTTTTAGAAGCAAGGACTATTTCTGTATTTCGGATATGTAAAGACAAAACCCGTGATATCAAGCAAACCACAAGGACGATTTTTATAAATTTCTTTTTTTTAAAATCGTTAATCCAATTTTCTCCATCAATCATTCTTGAAAAATAATTGGATTAAAAAATTAAAATGTGTTTTAAAAAAAAGGTCAAAACTTGTTGAAAAAAAGAGTCAAAATCAATCAATACAGAAAAAAGAGAGAGAAAGATCTCTTTGATTAGAAACATCTCTTTCTCTCTTTTGTTTTTCCTTTCATATTCTTTATAAAAGTTTTATTTTATTTTATTTTATAAAATTTTGAATTCTAATAATGGGAATATGGGAAGCTTTTCTGAATTGGCTCCGAAGGTAATTAATTCTTTTTTATTTTATTATTGAATTTTAATTTTAATATCTGATTGTTTTTGTATTTTAATCAAAAAGTTTTTACCTTTTTATTTTTCAGAATGAAGATCTGTTTTCTTAGTATTGATTATATGTTGATGATTGTGATTGGATTTGATTTATTATTATTATTATTTTTTGTATGTTTTTGATATTATATAATAATATTTTTCGAGTAGTATAAGTTTAGCTTGCCAGTTACTAGGTTATTAGATATATGTTGTACAATTTAGCAAATAAAGATGATGTTTGTAAAACAATACTCACGCGGTTCCATTATGTATGCTTGTAGTTTATCTTTGCTCGAGAAGCTTTAATAATAATGTCGGGTCTGCTTGATTATAAGTACGGCTTGTAATCTTAGTGTTCTAATGACTCCTAGGCCACTGTCTTTGCGTTGGTGCCTCTTTAAGAGTTTAACGTTCTTGACTAATTCACTTAATCCGTTTCAACTACCATCTTGGCATCCTCCTCACGATACCTTTGTCCTCGAGAGTGATAATGAACCCAAATGTGGAAATTTGGCTTCCAAGTCTTGCGTTAGTGCCCAAGTAGTGTCTTCTATAGTTGAATAACTCTATTGAACATAATTAATTTTCTTCACTATTTGTTTATCGAACACTTGTAAAGGAATTGGTTGAAAATCTCTTTTACAAGAAATATGAGGCAACTGCCCGATAACAAGAGAGACATAGAAAACATCATGTATTATGGATTTCTTAGGAAGAGCCAACTGATAAGCCACAATCGCACAACTTTCTTGATAACCTCAAAAGGCCCATCATACCTGGCAGCCAGTTTGTCGAAAATTCATGTATGCACATAATGTTGTGCGTATGGATGTAATTTCAAATAAACCCAATTACCCACCTCAAAAGTCCTTTCACTTCTATTTTTATCTGCCCTCACTTTCATTCTCTTTTGAGCTTTAAGCCTTTAAGTAAGCGAGACTTAAGAAGCCGAATATTGATCTCCCGTTCCTTCATGAGAGTATTGGTTATTAGAGTCTTTTGCCGGATAAAGAATGTATGTAGGTGAGCTTGCTCAAATAGAGCATCACACCGACATATAGAAGTTGGAATGGCATGAACTGTTATAAACCATTTCACATATAGAGTTTGGAATGGCATGAACTGTAACCTGAGATTGTGTGCCCTTCCTATACAAATTTCTGGACATTCTTTGACAAGTTGCATGAACCCTGAGTGTCCTCCCATGGCACTAGAGTTGGTTCTTTATGAGGTCCGTTTTAAGATTTGCATCATCTCCACAACCATCTCACGCTTTCTTAGTAGCATTCCATTCGTTCATTGAGGTTTCCCATATTAAAAGGGAATCTCTTTAA
This sequence comes from Asclepias incarnata, assembly GCA_025447715.1. Taxonomy (NCBI): domain Eukaryota; kingdom Viridiplantae; phylum Streptophyta; class Magnoliopsida; order Gentianales; family Apocynaceae; genus Asclepias; species Asclepias incarnata. Next base: position 4,868 of record JAOEHQ010048119.1, on the reverse strand, counting down.
GTCTATTAAGTATTGATTAAAGTGTATAGTTTTTCATCCACTGCTACACTTTGTTAATATTTTGTGCGTTCAGTCGGTTACCATACTAGAAATTGCCAAACAACTTGGCTCATTTGTGGACATGGGTTTTCTGGACAACGCATCTGCTACCTGATTATCACATTCTTTTGATAGAACACACGGCAGTCCCAACAATATGATCAACCAATTTCGTATGCAATTCTGCATTGATTCTGTTGAAGAATATACTTCCATGCCTGGTGATCTGTTTTGATCACTATAGGTTGATGAAAGATTTACCCATTCCACATTTGATTTGTTTTCAAGAATATCCCCTGAAGTACTTTGCTATTGAATTTTTACCACCACACCATAACCCCCAAGAGAAAGAGGCATGATTGAAATCTACAACCAGTTTTCTTAGCAAACTGTTCATCTAGAAAACTACTATTACTCTCACTATCTATAACCATAATAAGGCTCCTTCACCAAACCTTGAACTTGTAATGTTTGCAACCCACTCGTGTCAGTTTAAGCATATGTGGATAGAGAAATACCCCCATGATCTCCCATAAAATCCTTCATGCTCGGTCTTAGCTAAAACTTCATTCTCGTATCATTCTCTTGGGACTCGGGACAAAGCAACAGGTAAATTTTGTTTGCTATACACCTATGGCCTGTGACATATTTCTCAATGCAGAAAAAACGTTGGTTATTTTTCTCATTTCAGTACGTTTCTGCTTAGTTTTGTGACAGAGTTTGTGAATTTTAGATAGAGATAATAGGAGAATAAGAAGGATTCAGACCGGGTTTTGGGTAAGTAGTGGGTATATTCTTCTGATAAGGGATGCTACCCACATAATTACAACCAAAGGAGGTGCTAGGGTGAATTATTGGGGATCAAACAGCATTTTCGATGGAGAATAAGTAGTCTTTGCATAAGTACTAGCAAAGTTCTTAATAGGTGTCCTGTCCACTTAATCTTGACAGTTAAGATAACTCTAACCCATTATAAAGAATAGTGTGCCCCTTTATGAATTCTAGCCTACCTCATAGGCTCATAGCATGATCGAGGGACTTAGGTTGTAACAATTGAATTGTGTGGCAATTTCTTTGGTACACCTTCTAAGTATAAAGCAACTAGCATTTCATTTGACACCTCAACCTGATTTCTCAATGCATTAAACTCTGCTTTAGATTTTAATCACTAAAGTAGTGCTAAGCTTCAATTTCTTGAGTTCAATGAAAGCTTCACATATTGAGGTCAAGTCATGAGCAGTCATTTCATCTCTCTAGCATATTATTGATGCCACTGCAATGCTCTGCCGGTCTGCCCTTAAGATGCTTAAAGGCCACTCCTGTTTTCTCATCCTCGGTAGTTTCATCAAGCTCAAAGAACTGGTTACACTTGAACAGCTAGTCTCTAAAGTCATCAACCTCAAAATCTGTAAATTTGAATTTAGTTAAACGATTTATCAACGGGTAACCTGACTCACTTCCATCATCTTTTTTCCTTCCCATGTAGACATTTTACCTTTTGAATAGTCAGTAAGCTGCCTGTCCTTTTTTATTTCGGCTATGGTAAATCAGCAATGAGAATCTTCATGCATTCCTTATTTTTTCTTCAGACATCAAACTGATCCATAATTGCTCTTAGATATGGGTCTGTGGCATCCATATGTCTGCATTTCTACTGGTTATTTCACGAATCTTCATTCTTGTTTTGCTCAACAACCCTATATTAAGATTTATTAGCTTCGTAAGAGTTGCAGCTATCATGGATCTTCTATTCATGAACATGAATGTGTTGCATATGTATACTCCTAAAACAATTAGTTAATACTGGTTTGATGCTATAAATGGTGTAAAATATATAAAACATATTACATAAGTGCATGATCTAATCGTAAAATCATCTATTGCAGCCTACTTTTCAAGCAAGAAATGGAGCTTTCTTTGATTGGGCTCCAGAATGCCGGCAAAACTTCCCTCGTTAATGTTGTTGCTGTAAGTAAATTTAAAGCTGTTGCATATACATTTCATTCATATTGTCTGATTTGGTTTCTTGGGAAATAATCTTTTGGCCCGGTGTAAACTTTCATTTTGTTTGCAGACTGGCGGATATAGTGAGGACATGATCCCTACAGTGAGTTTTCTTCTAATTTTACACTACTGGTCCTTACAAATTTGTTGTCTTGAGAATTTATTGCATTTTAAATCATTCTTGACTTTCAGGTTGGATTTAATATGCGTAAGGTAACTAAAGGGAATGTAACAATAAAGTTGTGGGATCTTGGAGGTCAACCCCGGTTTCGTAGTATGTGGGAGAGATACTGTCGTGCAGTTTCCGCCATTGTGTATGCTACTCTCACTTCAAAAAATATGTTGACTCGTGATTTGTAAAGAAATTGACTTTAACATTAATATTTCTGATTTCATTTTGGTGTTTTAAGCTTAATGTTTGTGGTTGCAGTTATGTTGTGGATGCTGCGGACCATGATAATTTGAGCATCTCAAAGGGTGAACTCCATGATCTGCTTAGCAAACCAGCATTGAGTGGTATTCCTGTGCTGGTTTTGGGCAACAAAATTGACAAGGCTGGTGCCCTCTCGAAGGAAGCTTTGACCGATCAGATGTAAGACCATTTTATTCATTTTTGAACGCATTGTCTGATTATAATCATGTATAATTTGGTTTTGGTTATCTATATCTATACTACATTATAAAGCATTTGAGGTAGAATCTTATAATTTGAATTTTAAAAACTGCGAAATTACTATACTACCCTCCCTATCAAATGTAAATTATTTTGGTCAATTACTTACATATTTGGATATTCCACCAACAATAAAAAGCACAATTTAAATATGCAGATGTGGTAGATAACCAAAGCCGGCGGTTGGCAAAACTGGCTGCCGGTCACCATGAATTTTATTTTTAAATTTGATTTATATCAGACTTTAAATGTTTTTGAAAAAACCATCGACCAGTGCACGTTGTGCGGGTACTATTCTAGTACATAACTATGTATATGCATTACATATTGCATATCGTAGCTTGTTAAAAAAATTTATGAGATACTGGTGTTATCTAATACTGAGTAGTTTTTTCTTAGGGAGGTAATGTGTACACAACCAAAAAAAATTTCTTAGGGAGGTGATATGTACACAACCAAAATTATCCATACATCATCAGTTCATGTTTTATGGTGTTGTACATCATAAGTTGGTGTTGTATGTGTAAATTTGATTGGTGTACAAATATCTCTTCATTACAAGTAGGTTTTTTATATAATTGGTTTCTTTAAATACATTCAACCCTTTTGGCGATGATTGTGTGCAGGGATTTGAAGTCTATCACAGATAGAGAAGTTTGTTGCTATATGATCTCCTGTAAGAACTCAACAAACATCGATTCAGTCATCGATTGGTTGGTGAAGCATTCAAAATCAAAAAGTTAAGAACTTCTGAATCAAGTCAGAGAGAAAGCGGATTGCAATTTTCTTGTGCTGATTTTTGGGCCTAGTTTGCCAAACTGAATGTAGAATAGAGGGATGGTTGAGTGAGTTTGCATATCGGTGTGTCTCCTATCGTATACCTTAAAGTTTGTCTTAAGGCATACTCTCTTTGTGGTGGTTTTGTTGTATATTTTTTTCAGCTATATTTATTGATATTCTAAACGTTTTGTTTTATCAAATATGTTAGATTTTTTTTTTAATATTATTGAGAAACCAATATTCGAGGCATCCTGCTGGTGCTGGGCTTGGTAACACAATCTAATGACTAAAGTGGGGGATTTAAAGTAGGATGAGATTGGTTGGGTCAATGGTTACAATATCTGATGTGCCTGTTTCTTCAACCAAAAAAAAGTGTTTGAGGCATCTTATGCGATAAATTTCCAAATATTAAGTGCTCAAGGCTTTAGAGAATTATATATGAACGTTGCATTTCATGTAAAATTGACAATTTATTGTTGACGTAATATGTAAAGCACAGTATAGAAAAGTAATTATAGAACCACTTATGCGCATTTTCCATATGTAGTTACATGGGATGGACAGAGTGTTAGAGTACTTTGATGACCCTTCACCATGCCGTGTTTTATGGTGTGGTGGTTGTTTCTAGCCCAGCCTGGTGGTCTCGGTGTGGAGATTACCACGCTTTGAAATTTATGTTGCAGGTTTGTTTTAGGCTTAAGTTGACAAAATATCATGGAAGGAAAATGATAAATCCTCCTAGAGATTAGTTTAAAAATTCTCCTAAAACTATAAGCACATGACATGTGGATTTCGTTAAATCTCTTTTATAATCTTATGGATTCTTTTAAATTAAGAGGATTTTTATGCTAATGAATTAGGAGGATATATCATTATAATGGAAAGAGAATAAAATAGTATATTGTCATAATCAAATCAATAAATTCAGCAACTAAGTCAATTTCCACATCAAGCATTTTTACCTTTTTGTCATACACTTATTTTGCTTTTTTACTTTTGACCAATGTTTTAAAAACCGGATCGGACCGACCGGTTCGACCGATCGGACCGGTGCGCGGTCGAGTGGTTGATTTTTTAACCACGGTTTTTTGGCGGTTTTTTCCACAGTTGCGAACAGGACGTTTTTTCCGGTTTTTGGCCGGTTTTTCCGGTTCAACCGGGTTTGGTTTTTTTTTTTTTAATTTTTATGATGATGTTTATACTTTAATGTTATTTTTAGTTGTCTGTGAACATTAAAACATATATTTTCTTTGTATTATAACTATTTGATATTATTTTTGAGTGAATTGTAACAAGTTTAGTAGCATTTTTATTAAAAATTTAACAAAAAAAAAAATAACCAACCGGCCGGCTCAACCGGTCCGACCGGGCG
>JAOEHQ010048118.1:0-10398 GCA_025447715.1 Asclepias incarnata | reverse complement strand
GAATATTTAAAATTGATTATTTATATTAATATAAAAATAATATATAGTTAATTAATATATAAATAATATAAATATTACCTGATAGTAAATGATATGATAAATAAAGAAATGTTTAAAATTTTTAAAAATTAAGAAACCAATCATATGCTTTATTAGGTAGTTTAGATTATAGATATATATCATCAACTATTAATTAAATTTAATTAAATTATTAACCATTGATAAATATTTCCTCGTCAATTACTTTTAGTCATATATTGTCATCTTGAGTTGATCATTTTCGTAAATTCAATACGAGTATACTTCAAATCATTTTTTTCTTCTTTGAAACTAGCTTTTTTAAAATAGATGGTTGTGGTTATTTATATTGTAACTAGCAAAGTTGGATCAAGTGGTTAACACCCTTGCCTTTAGAGACAGAGGTCAATGGTTCTATCCTCATGCTTTGCAAGGTCGGAAGTCCTTTTCTATCCAAGATAGAACCTGGAAGTAGCCTCTCTACACCATTGTGGTAGAAGTAAAGTTGTCTACATCTCAACCTCCCTCATACACTGTCGTGGTATTGAGACCCAAAACCCATAAAAAACAGCATTGGGTGTTACTTACTTACTTTTGGTTATTTAGTTTGTATGTATGCTAGTGTATAGTGTGTTGCTGGTTGTTATTTGTGATCATAGTTGAATTGGGATAGATATATAGCTTAGGTGAATTGTTTTGAGAATGTACATGAGGTACCAGCCTCTTTAAAAACAAGGAAAAAGAAAAAAGAAAAAAAAAACTTGATCTACAGTAACCCATTGTAGTAGGCATATACCAGCGGATGGTTGAATCAGATGGTTTTTCCGGTTTTTTTTTTTTTTTTTTTTGAGTTTTTTTTTATTTAAAGGGAAAAGCTTATCGTAATTTTGAGTTTTTAATCTCCTCGTTTTTATTCTTTGTATTGTTAAAACAAAATATTGGAACGAAATGCATTATCCCTGTATTATCATCCCATTTTTGTACATTACTTACACACCAAGTTACCATAAAGATGGCATCGTCGACAAAGAATAGATGTGATTTACAAAGCCCATCAGCAGGTGTTTGTATACCATGGAATATACCTAGAAGACCAGCCCAAATCATTACCACATTTAGCGCCTCCATTACAAGAATGAACAAAAATGGGGATAGCGGATCACCTTGCCTAGCACCTTTTTGCACTTCAAACGGGATCGTGGGTGAACCATTGACAAGCACTGCGATCCTGGCCGAGGATAGAAGTCCAAAGATCCATTCGCACCACAATTTTGGAAAATCCATATGATTCATAATATCCATAAGGCAATTCCATGAAACGGAATCAAAGGGTTTCTCAAAATCTACTTTGAATAATAGTGCTTCCAAGTTTTGTTTTTTAACCCATGTAATTAGTTCGCTGACCATAAGTGGTCCATCAAGAATGCTTCGGCCTTGAATATAAGCAGATTGATTTTGAGAGACCACATTACCAATCACCAACTTCAATCGATTGGCTAGAACTTTGGAGATGATTTTTGGAAGAGCACCAATTAAATTGATCGGGCGAAAGTCGCCCAAAGCAACAACATCCTTCACCTTGGGAATAAGGGTTATAAATTACTCATTACATCCTTTGCTAATTCTACTAGCTTTGTAGAAAGACTGCATTACTTGATGGACCTGTTCTTCCATTAATCCCCAATAATTACTAATGAATGATAAGGTGAAACCATCCGGACCAAGTGTTTTGTCGGTTCCACATTCCCAAACAGCAATTTTAACTTCTTCTTTTGTAAAAGACACCCCTAAAAGACCCTTGTCCAATTGTGACAACTTTTCGAAACCAACTGTTGGAACCACGTTAGTGTAACCGTCACTGATCGTTTATCATTCGGATATGATAATTGACGATAATTGAAATCCCTATGTCTAATAAATATACGATGGGCGTATTTACTATTAAAGACGTGCTATAGGGTTTCCCATTAGGTGATTGGTACTTGAGGAACTTATATTGCACACATTAAACACCAAGGGTTGAAAGTGTAAATAAGGTTTATTATAAATAGAACCATATTAACATACATTAGTCTCTAATCTTCACTTTCATATTCTCTCTAATTTGTGTGTGCATTCTCTCTATATTTCAGTTCTAACCATTAACCGAAATCTTAATCTCATCCTAACACAATCATCTTAATTTGGGAACCTGACAATTCTTATGGCTAACTTCTTCAATTCCTCAAACGGATCATCGGGTATGTAATCTTTAATCATATTTTCATTATATTATCTTTCATATATAAATCAATATCTTTTATTCCAACACCAACATCCCGAATTTGTGGTCTACTTTGATTCCTTTCCGTATTTTTCTTTTACTAGTGTCTGATTCGTCTCCCACCCACCATCAATCTTTAACCCATGAATTCTATTAACGGACACATGATGCTTGATAATTCGATGAAAATACGTTGTGTTCTTGTCCCCCTCTACCGCCCACTTGATTCTAGCCTTCTGTTTCATGTCTCTCCTCTTTACCTCATCCATCATGGCCAGCTCCATTTTTAAATCTAATCTGAGCTCTTTTTCCTTAGGTTGTTCATGTCACCCTCGAAATCCAACTCGGCAAGCTTATTTTCAATCCAGCTTCTCCTCCCCCCCCTTTTCTTTCTTATTTGTTCTCCATTTTTTATTTCATTTTTGACATTCCTTAGCCATTCCATAAAACAGCCTATCGTGATGGACATTTTTTAATCTGACTACATTCGCCCTTTTCACAACATCATCCCAATCCCTCCATATCTGACCACGAGTTGAACAACTTGAAGTTAATGGGACCATAGTCCATATCAGCACAAACCAAGGCTATCGCTCAGTGATCCGAAATGCATTGGGGCAGAATGGAAACCTTAGCTCTTGGCCAATGTATAACAAAGTTGTCACATGTTAACTTTCGATCAATACGGCTTCTATTCTCGCCATCAGGTGAAATGTAAGTAAATTTCCTTTCTTCTATTCGTATCTCCTCCCTCCCAGATTCATACATAAATTGATTAAAGTCGTTCGAGCTTGCGACACAAAACTGTGAGTTCCATCTTTCATTTGCACATCTAACTTCATTAAAATCTCCAGCCACGATCCATATTCCATCTCTAGATTGTTTAAGTCTAGACAACTCGCCCCATAGTGCCTTTTTCCAAATAACATAATTTCTTCCAAGAAAATCAATGTTTTGAAAACTGCACCGGACACTAACCGGTTTTACAATATTTTACTGGTCGGTCCGGTTGGACCAGATATGTTATATATATATCTATATATATATATATATATATATATATTGTGATACTCGTAAAGTATTATATTCATACACTTATATACATACATAATAAACATATAGTTTAAACAAAAGACTAAAAAAAATCTTAAATCTAGGTTAAAAAAAAAAAAAAACTACAACCGGTCCCAGATAAAAGAAAGGGGGGACAAGAAATGAGAAATTACGTGTCTAACCTTTGAATTATTTTTTACCACTTTAGTATCTTCTTCCCTACCCATTTGCAAGGTAAAACCAAGGTTGGGAAACTTGTGACTCGGGATCGGATCGGCGAGGGAGGGAGTCAGGAGTTTTTGAAAACTCAGATCGGAATCGGGGGTTCTCAGATTGGGTTTTTATATAGAAAAACTATAAATTTTGAAATTATAGATATTATTCGTATATCTCATTATTTATACGGCATCTACTTCTTCTACAAGTAAACATCTCTCTCTTCCTCTTCTTCTTCTACATATTCTCTCCATCTTCTACATATTCTCTCATCTTGTTCTTCTTCCACATAAACTCTTCTACAAACCATTTGCAAAAAAAAAAAACCGAGTTAGCCCGAGTTTTGACCGATCCGGCCGAGTTTGACCCGAGTCCAAGCCGTTGACCGAGTTTTGGACTGATTCCAGCCAACTCGACTCCCTGACTCCCCGATTCCGAGTCTGAGTTCTCAGCCGAGTCGGCCGAGTTTTACAACCTTGGAAAGAATTGAATATAAATCTTGTGTATATCAGTTTTGACTCATGACCCAAAGCCCGACCATTTTTACTACACGCTTAGTCCCCCACCCCTAATTTTATTACACTCCTGGTGTAACCTACCGACAGTCACATTTGCGTTTTCATTGGACCACTCCCAATAATAACCTCTTCACTTCCTTCATCAGTTTTGCCACATTAACATCACGTCAGCACTTCTAAACTGACACACCAACTAACACACCTCTGCCAACAGCACATCTTCACTTTACCTTTTTTATTAATTTATCCACGTATATACACATATATATACATACACTTCGTACGCATGGACCCACACTCCCTCGTCTTTTCCTCTTCGGTTATCCAGCCCTCTCAAGCGGCGACCCCCCTTTGACAAACCCGTGCCAATGGTTTACGAAACCTACGAGCTCTCCAGTTGAAACCGAAGAGACCGATGCCAGTGCTCTTACGAACACAATCAGGATGACATTTTCCCAAAGGGCCCGATAAATGGATAGAACTTACCACCTCATTCATTAAGTAAATGAGTCCGACAATCACATCAACATTCTATGCATGACTACAAAAAAAATGTTAAACCATTCCTAGGATACATAAGGGGACCACCAGCTTCTAAATACCTATCCAAAGGGAAAATAGCTTTAAATTTAAGGGTTTACACCTACATGCAAGTAAGGTACTTGATCCAGTTCTAACTTTGTAATATTCCCTATCTTTTCATCATTATATATTGCTTAGATATGGCGTAATCAGAAAACCACACACCAAACTTACCTCCTCTCTGTCTTTGCCTTTTAAAATTTAAGCCAAAATGGTTCTCGACAACCTCCCAAAAATGCAGCATCAGCAGCCACAGCAACTGGTTAAGAAGGAGCGGCGAATGTTCGCTTCCTCTGATGACCATGCAATGATGAAGCAGGTTGAGGCTACCCATTCACCTGATGGCCGTGAAGTTGAAGTGGAGCCCATTCTTCATGTCATTGAGGAAACACTCCATCATGCCATTCCCGCAAACATTGATGGAGTCATTACTGTATGTATCATTTGATTTGTCTATCATGCCTATATTTTCCGGGTGCCTACCCTCATACTATTTCATTGCAGGGGACACATGGGCATGTTGATGCATTGGCTGAAGAGAAGGCTGCTTTCTTAGGCTTTGAAGATGTTGATGGTATCCCAGATGGATTGGCTCATGTGATCCACAAAATTTCCTGCGAGGTTAGTTTGTAAATTACTGTTACATGTCATAATTTCGGTCTATATGCTTACAACTGGGTTGATTCCAGCTATATTATCTCTAACGGATCAAAGTGTTAAAATAAAAATCATATATAGCTTAAAAGGAAACACGCGATATCGGTCAAATGTGTTGAAAGTCGTCCAACGTGTACTTCAATGTGTGAATAATCTGAATCATTTTATTCAACTAGTTTGTTATTCAAATAATACAAGGGTATAATTTTCATGTTCATAATCATAAACCTTCATGAAAATTATAGATTAGTGGGTCTGCCCGTTCCATTTCGACTTGTACCAAATAAGTACCCATTTTGATATGTTACCCAACCTGTGCATTGTGGCACCTCTAACTAATATGGTACAAGCTGGTAAAGCATATTAACCCGACGCATGAATGCACAAAGTACAACATACACGAGCTGCAAGTCTGCAACTGATTGTTATTTTTTTGGCAGTTTTCTTGCAAGTGTTCGGGTGGAGCAGATGCTCATGCATCAACAATAGCAATCCTTAACATGCTTTCAGGCTACACATGGGAAGCCAAGGTGGTGATATCGTTAGGGGCCTTTGCGGTTAACTTGGGAGAGTTTTGGCTTGTGGCTCAACTTTTTGCCACCAATCCACTTGCTAAATCGGTAGCAATGCTCAAACAATTGCCAAACATCATGGAACATTACAAATCACTCAAACCTCGATTTGATGCAATTAATAACCTTATTGAGGTTATGTTGGATGTGACCAAGTGTATCATTGCATTCAAGAACCTACCTTACCAATATCTCCAGGATGACACACCACCCAAGTCAACAGCATTGACTCATATTCCCACTGCAGCTTATTGGTCAATCAAGAGTATGGTGGCTTGCGCCTCTCAACTAACAAGCCTACTCGGCATGAACTATGAGTAAGCTTATTTCTTTTCTTTTCTTTTTCCAAATCAAGAACAAGTTAGTTGCAGACGTTATATGACCTAGTAGAGATGGAAAGATGGACAGGGCGGGAAGATTGGGTAACGAGTCAAAACTGATTCAGGTTCAAACAGGTCATTTTCGAACATGTCGAAACAGATCAGGCCTCACTAACACTATAAATCATAAAAAAAAATATTACTACAATAGTTTTCTAAATCTCCAAATAAAACAATTTATGAGCTTTGTATGTATTAAAATCAGACTTAACATGTTTAGCCCACTTAAATCATTCCCCTTTTAGCTAATCTTTTTTCTATTCGGTCCATTTAAGATATAAAACAACCCAAATCGACCCTTTCTCAAATAACTAGATTGACGTTGTCACCTCTACTAACTAGCATATGTAAGCTTCATTCCCTTAAACAAGATATAATTTGTTATACACTAAATGCAGGTACATCACAGCTACCTCAGAGGCATGGGAACTTTCGAGCTTGGCTCACAAGGTTAACAACATTCATGAGCACCTTAAATCACTCCTCATCCTTTGCTATCAAAACATAGGCAAGCCTCTAATATTTTTTGAAGTTCTAATAATCCTAAAAGAAAATCGGATAATAGTTAACATTCAAAAAATTGTTGTTGCAGAGGAGAAGCAACACGATGAATATTATCTCATGCTCGGGCGAATCTTTGATGTGCCTCACTTGGACAACTTGAAGATTGTCAAAGCTTTGTTCTGTGCCAAGGATGACATTCATCCACTTTTTGATGGCTCGTCAAAGACAAGGGTAAATCTCTTGATTGATTTAACTTTTTGTAATCTTAAATTTACTTTGGATTAACTAATTAATAATATTAATTCCTTTATCATGATTAAAACAGGTTAATGTAGAGGTGCTAAGGAAAAAGACTGTATTGCTGCTCATATCAGACCTCGATATCTCACATGAAGAGATTCTCGTTCTCACTCAAATCTACAAAGAGTCAAGAATACAACCAGATCTTCAATATGAGGTTGTGTGGGTCCCAGTCGTCGACCACCTGATGACATGGAACGATTCACACCAACACAAGCTCGAACAGCTTCAATCAATGATGATATGGCATATGCTATATCACCCTAATTTGCTAGAACCAGCAGTTATTAAGTACATCAAACAAGTTTGGCACTTCGAAAAGAAGCCGATTTTAGCAGCATTAGATCCACAGGGCAGAGTGACATCACCAAATGCACTCCACATGGTCTGGATATGGCGAAATGTCGCCTACCCATTCACTATCATCAAAGAGGATGCGCTGTGGAAGGAAGAGTCGTGGACACTTGAGTTATTGGTCGACTCCATTGACCAATATATACTACGATGGGTAGATCAAGATACTTTGTACCATTTTAATAAGTTTACTCGATATATATCAACTCATTTATTCTAAATACTGTACATTTTGCCAGATTGCTGAAGAGAAATACATATGCTTGTATGGAGGAGATGACCTAGATTGGATCAGAAGATTTACAAAGATAGCATCAGATATTGCTAAAGCTGCAGGAATCACATTAGAGATGGTTTATGTGGGAAAGAGCGGGTCCAAGGAGAGAATAAGAAAATTAAGTGCAACAATCAGTGAGGAAAAATTAAGCCACACTTGGCCCGACCCGACTTCCGTGTGGTACTTTTGGACCCGCCTCGAGAGCATGTTGTACTCGAAAATTCAGCAGGGGAGAAATTTTGAAAGCGATCCAATTATGAAAGAGGTGATGACCATGATGAGCTTTGATGGGAGTGACAAAGGGTGGGCACTGATATGCAGGGGATCAAGTGAGATGGCAAGGGCGAACTCTGATTTGGCATATGCGAGCTTAAATGAGTATGAGAATTGGGAAGGAGATGCAAGAGAGAATGGTTTTGTCCCAGCTTTAAGAACATACTTGGCTAAATTGCATACACCTCAGCATTGCAACCGACTCATACTTCCTGGAATCAGTGGTGGAATTCCAGAGGTAGTGGTGTGTTCTGAATGTGGTCGAACAATGGAGAAATTCTTTATGTTCCGATGTTGTACTGATTAGGGGGAATGGTCATTGTGTTTCGATCGAGACTTAAATGATGTTTATCAGTTGTTTTAGTATGGGGACCGGTGAGGAGGTGCTGTTGAAAGTGTGATACTGGTTTGTAGTTTTTATTTAAGTAACCATTGGTGTGCTATTCTTATTCTACTTGCAATGTACAACTTGTTTTTCATACCCGAGTTAATTTGAGCCGACTATATCTACATTATAATACTATCCCGCTATATGCACTACTAAAGGAAAATTTTATGGCAAAAGTATAGTGTCCACACTAAGATAGTGAGGTTTTAGTTTCTGATATTCAAAACATGACAAGCAGTAAATCAAAGTTTAAAAAAAAATGTGCTATCTTCGGGACTTTATCAAATAATTATTCGGTATACTAACAAAAGATGCAATGACCAGTGACCAGAAAATAATATTCAAGATTTTTCATTGCTTTCATGATTAATGTAGCTCATGTATATCTTCGGGTGAATCAATTATAGCATGCAAAAAATCTGCATTCACAAATGTAAGAAAAACCAACATCGAAGTCATGGCAATGCCAAATCCTACTACCACATATAGTACCTTAGAAGTCTAACAGCAACTGAGGAAGTATCCTTTCCAGATGCGTTGCTTCGATCTTGTCTCCCCCTTCAGCTTCCACAATAGTAGCAGCTCGTTGGACAGCTTCTGCATTAAGAAAATAAACAGTTTCAAAGATTTCACAAGAAATATCCATTCATCACTGCTAAGAAACTGTACATAATCATTTCCCTTTATACTAAAGTCACTAGAATCAAGGTGGATCTACCTGCAACAAATAGTCGTAGCAGTTCACAACTGAGCTTCACGGCATTTGAATTGGCTGCAACCAACAGTAAATTACTAAAATACTAAACATAAGAATCTATAACAAGAAAAATCATTTGAAACCTAGAATAATCTCATAACGAACACAATGAAAAAAGCAACACCTTGTATTAAAGTTTTTATCAGCTTTAAAAAAGATAAGCAGATATTAATCTGCCTACTTTAAAGTAATTATTCCTTATAAAATAAACAGATATACAGTTTTTCAAAAATTATTTGTTATTGCTTATCTGTGGAAAAAATAAACGGTAAAACAGAAAAGAATTTAAATAATCAATGCCAAACACCCTCCCAACTAATCAGGTAACAAACCACCACTCAGCACAGTAGTTACTCCGCATAAGTATATAATCAAATTACTACTTGAAAATGCCCCTCACCAGAAGTAGGTCGGTTTTTCTTCGATGTTCCTGCTCGTTCCTGCATTTCAAATTCATAAACATTCACACAAAAAAACGAAGCACCTAATTTACACCAATCAACACACACACACACACACACACATATTTATACTTACAAATTATGAGAAAACACATAAATCGACTGTTCATACAAAATGCAGCAAAAATCTGTTCATATATATATACACACACACACACACATACATATGACAAAATAAACGTTAGAAATTTAAATGTGTATGTATTACCTCGGTTTTAGAAGTATCGACGTCTTCATTCTTCTCTCGCTCTGTACGGAAATCAATAAATTTCAATTTTCAAATACAAAAATCTATAACAGAAAATAAATAACAATTAAACAGAAAATGTAACAAAAACATAAGTAACTAACCGATTGCCTTTTTGGTCCAGATGTTTTTGAAGATTGCATAAATCAGTTCCTGTTTAATTTCATTAATTATATATAGATAAATAAGTTAATATATAATTATTATAAAATAAAATATTTTGAAAGAAATGGAAAGATGAAGCTAGGGTTTATACCTGCTCAAAATTGGTTTCCATAGTGCAACAAGTTTGAAATGAAGGACTGGAGACGAGAGACAGTGAGGGGAGGGGAAATTACAGTGAACATAAACCAAAAAAGAGTAATGTAATTAAAGGATAACCAAGCTTTGTATGTGAAAATAACAGCAATGGGGTGGTGGCGCATAGGCATGTGATCGGGCCCAAACCCGGCCCGGCCCGGCCCGGCCCGGTAAAGCCCGAAGCCCGGAATTCGCGAAAGACCAAACCCGAGGCCCGGCCCGTTTAGAGCTCGGTCTGGGTCGGTCCGGTCCCGGGTTACCCGGTCCGGTCTCGGGTT
>JAOEHQ010048117.1:0-10398 GCA_025447715.1 Asclepias incarnata | reverse complement strand
TTTTATTTTATTCTAAATTTTAATTTTAAAATGTGGCTTAAAGGTGTCCCGTGTGTTAACACGGGACATAATCTAGTTATATAATATATATCTTTATAATAATATACAAAAATTTAATTATTTATTGTAGAAATATAATATTATATTTTTATATTAAGTTAAAAATAAAAGAATAATATTAAAAAAATCAAATTTAAAAACATATAAAAGAATTATGTTAAAAAAAATAAGTCTATAAAATAATATTATTTTTTTATTCGTATCGATTCGGACCGAGTCAGACAACAACTAGCGAGTCTGGAGAAACATCGAGTCATCAACCGAGTCGTCACTTTTTAGGTGTTTTTTGACTTGACTCTTACGAATAACAACTATATATGTTAGTCGTTCACAATATTAATTGATTTTCGTTAATTATATAGCGAATGATTATTGAAAATCATACACAAATCATATATAAAAAAAATTAAAAATTAAAAGTAATTATCTTAGTTAAAAACTGTTTTTTTTCTTTTCTTTCTAGATGCATGTATCATGTATGGATGATGATCTAATCAATTACCATGAAATTGATTGTTCAACTACTCTTTGGTGAGTAATAAAAGATCTAATTGATGCAGTCAATTTCTCAGAAATACCGACCTTAAAGTCGCAAACATTTTAATTGCAAGTATTCGCTTTCCAAAACCTTTTTGGGTCTCAAAGAATTGAGTTTTTGAATTTCTGGACTTTACATTCAACTTTACTCGGAACTAATAAATTTTTGCTATAAAGTTGTCCATACAATAATTTACTAGATTGAGTAATTTCGAGCATATAAATCAACACAATCATCATACTAGAGACTTTTTGTCAACTATCATTAACTCTAGTTGTTGAACGTGAAGTGTTTCATTAATAAATTTACTGGCATATATTGTGTTTTTTTTTTTTTGGAACGGTGCATTTCAGACATCAACTACATCTCATCATACAAGGGCAAGTGTCTTAATTGTGTGTTGGCAGGACCGGTTCTAAGGAATTTCGGGTCTAGGACGAGCCGGAAGAAAAAGGGCCCTAGGTTAGGAAAACTAATTCGACCTGATGACCTAAAAACAAAAATACGGATGTACCTAGCGTCTTAACACAATGAGATTAGTAAACACAATGAGAGACAATAGGAAGAGTGTTATCATCAATCACGTACATTGTGCCAAACCAACAATACATTACTCCTTACAAGTCAAGTTTCAAGTTGAAAAATACTTCGATGGCTTTGAAAGACACTAGAAATCGAGGTTTTATTGTACGTGGGAAAGACTAAATCAATTATGATACGTTGATTGATGATCAATGAACTTGGTACAAAAATTTCCATGTAAAGTTTCAAACTAAATGGCTACTTTATAGAGAGTCTATTTGTTAAGATCTTTGAGCAAAGGGTATGGTCCGTGGTGGGGGTTGGGCGTGGAAGAGCTGGCATCCAACGTCGGCGACGTTCCACACCATGGCGTTTGGTATGGAAGTGCTTAGGGCGGGTGTTTTTTTCGAAAGCCGCTCAAGGCGAAGCACATGCGGGTCCTTTTTATTTCCTCCACTCACATACATAATAAATAAGGAGTGCTCGGAGTCCGGTTATTTGCTAAATGTGTAAAAATGGTGTCTGTGGTGGAATGGAAAGAGTGGTGTGACAGTAATATGTGACGTTCGAAATAGATCTCTCGCATACTTGATGCTATTATAGTTATATTGATTTATCTTGCAAGCTCATTTAGGAATATTGGTGGGTTTGTTTGAGTGTGCTAAGACATCAACAAAGTCATATATTAATTGGGAAAATGGTGGTGTTACTAGTAGTACTTAAGCTAGGTGCTTCCAATTATATACCAGAAATTAAATGTGTGTATTAAAAATAGTTGGAAGGCTAGAAATATAAAATTATTTTTATAAATTTATCTTAGCAGTACTTAAGTTAGGTACTACTAGTAGTATTTATGTTATCTCCATATTAATTTCGATTAACTTTTGCTAGTTTTGCCTTCTTAAACCCACACACACATGACAGGTATAAAATTACATGTTACAAATTGTTAACATAAATCCTCTTAATCGTAGCTAACTTTATTGTTGGGCAATCATGGAGTGTTTATTTTATATTATTTGTTCATTGTTTTCCAATTGTATACTAATCAATTCAGAAATTTTATACAAAGAAAAGTCTTACCAAGGAATATCTCACTAAGCTCACCCATTTGCTCTCTATGCAACCTCCACGACGAATCTACCAGCCATCTATTCCTGCATTGTCACTTCGCCGATTCTCTTTGGGGCATAGTCGCATTATGGTGCCACCTCCCAACAACGAAACCCACCAGTGTGAAAGATTTTCTGGAGTCGCATAAAGCCCCTAACTATCAAACCAGTCAAAAGAAAGTTCATCAATCTTATAATTTTATCCTACTGCTGAGTGCTTTGAAAGACAAAGAACGATTGCATTTTCTCCAACAAGAAGTCGTCTCTCCGATTTGTAGTTAAAGAAATAAAGGGCACCAGTTTCTTTTGGCTGTCAAACAGATCCGTTCAGTCTGACATCACATGGCCTCAATGAAATAGTTTCACTTTTTGATCTTCTCTGTTTAATTTTCTTTACTTTAAACTCTTATATGTATTTCCTAGCTCTTGTTAGATTTCATATCAATAATAGATTTGAATGTTTAAAAAAAACAAAGAAAAGTGGGCTTTTGAATATGGAGAGGTGCCCAGTAAATGACTTAACAATATAACATGACTAAATGGGCCACACAATAAGTTGGATAAACTTAACAACGGGTTCATTAATGTGATGTAAAAAAAAAAACTGATAATAATTGCTAGTTAAAAACTTTAGTTATATTACTGTTATTATATTTTTAACACATATTCTTATCTTCTTTTATGTACAAACCATTGAAAAATGAAAACTAAAAATATTAAATATCGGGTTTAATTAAGCATCGTTCTGGGCTTTGTATATATGGCTATATGGGCCGTATACAAAGTACGAGCAACTGAGCAAGTGAACCATTAACAAGCTCAATGACTTCAAATGTAATTATGTAAATATGTAATAATGTAAAATTAATAATAATGTTAGGCAAAAAGTGTGATTATAGTTATTATTTTTAACATGTAAGATATTGTACATTATTATCTTGTTATAAAATATATGTTTGTTTTATATAATGATGTTTTTATGATAAATATGATGGTTCTTACAGACTTTTTGTATAGATAGCAATTTTTTATTTTTTTTTGAACGGCTAGTTAGTTGTTAATGGTTATCATCCTAGGAAATACATCTTGGCAGACAGCCGCCCAAAATGAGTTTTTTTTTTCCTTCTAAAAATAAAGACTAGTACGTATCAATGCAGAATCACATATTTAGGAATTAGGATTCTTTTTATAGTATTAAACTCATAACCACTTAATTGATGGATCAACTCAGAATACTTTTAGATTAAGGGACCTTTGACATATTTTAATATAAGCCAACTTTTCTGAAATTTCATTAAAGCCAGTAACTTTGTTTATGTTTGTAAAAGGAAATAATTCAAAATATCTATTTTGGGTATGCAATGTTATGGACCCCAGGATTTATATGAAATTTAATCTCCAACTCATCTTTTGGATAAGCTTATATTCTTTCAATTTTCTACACTTTTCCTCCTTTAATTCAAGAAAATCCTCAATAAATCCTTAAAAGAATATAAATATATATATTTCAATAAGTCTTCCTAGGCCTAAAATATCTTATCTTTTAAAAAACCTCATACTCATAAAAACAAGCAAAAAAAGAAACACATAACCAAAAAAGAAGAAAAAAATGTCAATTCTATCTCCAAATTCTCATCTTCTTTATAGAGAAGTCCATCACAAAGATCATCAACAACAACAACAATCACAACCACCAAATTGGAGCAATGGGTGTTGCTCAAATTTGGTAAAAACTTATGGGTTTGGTTTTGATGGAAAGAAAAATGATCATCAATGGAAGAAAACCATGAAAAGAGACTGTAAAGTTGAAGCTTTGTGGGACTTTTCGAGACCGGCTTTTGTAGAAATGGAACCTATTAATGATGTTGAACATTTGGAACTCATTTTAGAGAAAGCAAAACAAGCTTCTCAACCCATCCTCATTGATTGGTATTATAATCTTGTTGATCACTTTGTTCATGTCACATAGTAGCTTTAGATAGTATTTGAAGTGTACGATTTATCGGGTTGTTTGAATTAGTACTTGTGGTCATGTATTGGAAAGTTTTAAAGATTGTGTGTAAACATGCATAGTGAATTATTGTGTTTTATGCAGGATGGCTGCTTGGTGCAGAAAATGCATATACTTGAAGCCTAAGTTAGAGAAATTGGGTGCAGAATTTGACACCAAGTAACTTCTCTAAAAATTACTTTATTATACAAACACAGATTATGAATTTACGTTTTCTTTTGGTTATGTTGCATTACATGGTTAGATTATTACTATTTATCAGAGTAATTAGATGCTTAATATGCTTCTTTTTTTACTTATGAATGATTGAATAGGCTCAAAATTTACTGTGTGGATGTGAACAAGGTGCCACAAACGCTTGTGAAACGTGGAAACATCTCTGTACGTAAAATTTCATATCGTTAAATCGTTAATCTACATACAAGCATCTTGTTAATTTTATGAATGAAATTTTTCTTACTAACAGTGTTGTATTGTTTGTTAAATGCAGAAAATGCCAACAATTCAGGTGATTTTCATCTAGATTATTGTGTTGTATATCCATAATTCCCTCCAGTAAGCCCATATGTTTTGCTGATGTGGTTAACACTTGAGCCATGCTCAGTTGTGTTATAGAAAATGTACTTTATGTTTAGTATAATTTTACTCCGTATTAGCTAAATGTTGCATTTAATTTGTGTAGTTGTGGAAAGACGGGGAGATAAAAGCAGAGGTGATAGGAGGCCATAAAGGGTGGCTCGTGATCGAAGAAGTTAGAGAAATGATTCAAAAAAATGTATGATTTTCTGTCTTCTTTACCTGCAAATTCTTGTTCATATATATATATTTTCAAATCATATAATACCAAAGCTTATGTACAGTTCTATTCATTTATTCCATTTTGTTTTCAGTAACGCTCAACAAGTTTTTCTACATGTAATAGTCATATCTAAAAAATTTGACTGCCTCCATATTATAAAATGTGTTTTTAACACAGTCTGCAGTTTACGAACTTCAAGCATGTCGACCAAACGAGCTTAAGACAGACTCTAGTTATTCACCGTTAAAGAGATCCATCCAGATTGACAATTATATACCTGCTAGGTTTTTCATCAAGATGGTTGACCTATATTTTATCCATTCTGATGTTTATATGTTAGGCCTTTACTATTAGAGGTGATAATATCGACTTATTTACCCATAAATGGGACAATTTGGGTGCTGCTTTATCTTTAAAGCATATACTAACTTTTTTTAAAAAGATTAAGCTAAAAACGGAATAGGTCAATTAAGTCGAAAGTCTTCATATCACCAGCTCTAAGTTAATCTTGTTTTAACTACTTATGTAGTTATGTGTATCGAATTATACATGTAGCTTGAACTGACAAGGGGTAACCTAATGAGTGTAGTTTTGGGAATTTCTAATGAAGACCCAGATTCAATTTCGCAGGCTACAACTTTAGGGTCAGACTCAAACATGTAGTTCAGTTGGTTTTAGAGGTAAAGACTTCACGAATATGATCAGGTTTTCTATATGGGCAAACATTCTCTTTAATGTACCATTGAATCAGTCTAGAGCAAAGCCATATGTCTTTAAGGTGGGACGTATGAACCGTTCAGCTTTGACATTGATTAGCATTTAACGAAAATTTTGTACGGATAGGACTATTTTGAGACCCTTTGGTGTTTCTAGTGTTTTGGGAATTTTTTTTTGTAAAACTAGGAACCCCGGCGTTTCAAACACCGTACTTCACCACATAAGGCAAGGGAGGCGTCCTAAACGCCGGATTTTGATTACGTGGCTGCCACTTTTTGTCACTGACCCACATATCTCACCGACCCACCTGGACAAAAAGTGACAAAGTTATACAACTATACAACTATTTACATAATAATAATAGTAAAATCGACATCAAGTGAGGCGTCACGTTCAAGTTCGTTTCATAACTCGATATGATGATCGACTAAGTTTAGTTTGGGTTTCTCCAAATTAGTTTTGATTGAGCTCTAAGTTGAAATATAGAAACAACACATGTAACAAGAATGGCTTGTTTCATCATCAAAGACATTGTTACAATACTATTTACATATTGAAAAACTTAAAATAAAATAAAAAAAAAAGTTTGCATCATTGCTTCATAGTGAACTTGATCCTACAAATGACATAAAATAGATTTAAATACAACTCCTAAATATATATATTAACATGATGATTAAATGTATATGATACCTTAATAGTATGTGTAAAAAGGAGATGCAATTAAACATGTGATAAGGGCATGTAGAAGTGTCTTTGTAGTTCGAAGATAAGCAAAAATGAAGTCAAGATTGACTTTGTGTTTTCGATAGTTTATAAGAGTCGAGATAAGTAAAGCAAACATCAAGACGCTTTGGCCGAGTGGTTAAGGCGTGTGCCTGCTAAGTACATGGGGTTTCCCCGCGAGAGTTCGAATCTCTCAGGC
The DNA here is from genome assembly GCA_025447715.1 of Asclepias incarnata. Classification (NCBI taxonomy): domain Eukaryota; kingdom Viridiplantae; phylum Streptophyta; class Magnoliopsida; order Gentianales; family Apocynaceae; genus Asclepias; species Asclepias incarnata. Next base: position 3,714 of record JAOEHQ010048117.1, on the reverse strand, counting down.
GTCGGTTTCTTTTTTCTTTTTCTCATTCTTGACTATATTTTTGGGCCTCTTGGCAAAATGTCTGCTGGGCTTGATCAGAGATAGAGCCTGGAGAATAAATTTTTAGCGGGTTTAAAACTAAATTTAATAATATTTGTATGGAGTTGTTCATCATCTAAATGGAAAACACAACACCGTTTGCCGGAGATAACAAATATTAACTGTTTCTTATTTGGAAAAACCACTTAAAAAAAACCCTTACAAATTATAACATCAAAATCATAAAACCAAGTTGTTTCATTTATTATGGATCATAATTTAAAAGTTGTTAACAACCTAAATGAAAATATTCCAAATTGAAATGGATTGTACAAATCGAAAAACAAATGAAAAGTGAACGTTATATAAAAACATGACAAAAAAACAAAAAAATTATATATATAAAAAAAAGACAAACAGACTGAAAGGGAAAAAAAAAAAACAAGCAGGCTGATTGGCAGGTAGCTGCGTAACAGCCTGACAGCCAGCTAACGTGATTCATTGTTCACGTGAATTCTCTTTAATAGGTATATAATATAATATAATGTTGTAAGTTTGTAACTTGTGAATTACACTAAAACTACACATTAATTCAAAATTTTAGTATATTTATATGACAATGTTATAAATTACACTAAAACTATACTTCAATTTAAAATTTTAATATTTTTATATGACAATGTTATAAATTACACTAAAACTACACTTTAATTCATGATTTTAATATTTTTATATGACAATGTTGTAGATTACACTAAAACTACACTTCAATTTAAAATTTTAATATTTTTAACGGGAACGATTGACCCTACTGTTAACATACTATCTCCGTTATTGTGTTTGATTCAAACTTTGAAGTTTGAACCTACCAAAATACTGTTTTTCTTGGAAAAGAAAAATGAATTATAACAAAATCTTAACGTTTAATCAACCACATTGTACATTTGTACATGTTATATAAATTCAAATTCAATGTAAAGCTTACAAAAGTTTGTAAATTTCCACATAAACCTGTCATACCTTACATATCAGTCCAACTTCAAAGCTAAACAATTAAAAAAAACTCATAAAATTTTAATAAAGAACCTTAAGGTTATGGGTTCAAGTCTCACGATGGACATTTTATAAAATTGTGTGAAATTTGTGAAGATTTGTTTTTACTTAATTGGTCAAAATTCGAACAAATTGAAAATCAAATGATCTGACGATTTAGGGTGTCAAAATTTTACAACCCGGGCTCATTTACATTTGTGTTGGATTTTGGATTATATCTAGTATTCATCGCCCCTATGACATCCATAATCACATATTCACATATATTTAATGTTGGAAATTTAGGTGAAATCAATGTGACTTTTCACCGATTTCAACAAATTGAATGGTGTTCAAAACAGAGCAAAGATGAATGAGAAATCGATGTTCAAAATTGTGTTGTGAGTTAATTAATGAGGCGTGTTAATTAATGAGATGTGTGGACCCCACATTGACGGTGTAATAAACTTTAATCAAGTTTCTAATGTGAAGTTTTGGTGGAATAGTAATTCGTAATAAGGAGTTACACCCAGTGGCAGCTAGCAGGGTGCGAAACACCTGACGCAACGGGGTTGGGTCAAGGGCTATGAGGCGTAATGTGGCGTTTTAGTGGCACACTTGGCACGTAGCTCGCTGCAATCCGCCTTTCGTTTTGGTTTTGAATGGCTAAGGACCTTTGGAATTTTGTGCAATTTCATGTGTTAATTGCACCATTATATATGTTCAGTTTCTATGCACCATGATGACTCTCATCAATGGTACATTTACTGGACTCATCATTATAGGCATGAGCACGGGTCGAAACCTGGCCCGACTCGAACCGGCTTGACCCGTGCCCCGTGAATGCAAGAAACTCCAACCCGCAACCCGGCCCGTTAAGGTTCGATTCGGGTCGGTTTTGGGCGGGTCTCGGGTTTTCTTCACATTTTCACAGTTTTTGCCCAAACCCGGCCCGAAAATGCAACAAAAGCTTGACCCATGACCCGACCCGTTTGGGCTTCGGGCGGGTTGGTTCGGGCGATCATGGGCGGGTCACGGGTTTTCGGGTAAAAAGCTCATCCCTACTCATCAAAACATCAGTTTCACCTCCCCTCCATAACTATAGGAGGTCTGGTCCTGTATAAACTACCTGTCCATTCCACTAGATAACACACATAACAAACACCCTGGAAAATCAATTTATGACATTCTCATCCATTCGTTCGCTTATTGAAGGTATAGTTTCGGGTTCTAGGATAACTCCGACAGTACACACTGCTTAAGTTGTTGTGCCCTGGAGATAGACAGGTTCGCCTGGGCGGCTTGAAATCTGTTTTAAGGGCCCTCTGTTTAACAAAATTCTTAGCTAGTATCTTATTTCTTTTATGTTAATTTTGTTTTCCTATTTTCTTAAAATCATTTCAGTTGTAATTTCCTTTTAGTAATTATCTATACTACCTTATAAAGCATTTACATGATGTCTTAAATTTTAAAATTTTTAAACATTACCATTTATAACTTATTATTTATTGTATACATATATATATATATATATATATGTTGATATACATAATTTTTAATTATAAATATTCTATTAATAATAATAAATACAATTTTTATATACATGTATTAGACAATTCAGAACCGGCGATCGGTGAAACAGATTGTCGGACACCATCACCTTTTGACTTCAACCATCAACCACCGCGCAATGTGCGGGTATTATTTCTAGTTATTTACTTATCGTTATTTCGTTTTAAATTTATTGTAAATTGTTTCTATTTCAGCAATATTAAAGTTTCTTGTAATTTAACTTTGTGATTCGAATAAATTTTTTAATTTTGTGAATGGTGTTTTACATTTAAATGCTTCAAGTTAACAATAAAATTGTCAATTTTGTAAACTTATTATATTTTTGTTGTTGTATTCTAACAATTGGCCTTTTTTTTTATGAAAATTATATATTTATATAAAGTTAAAAAGTCAATTTCAATGTCCATCTATCCATACAAATTTTGTTTATTAGATTTTCAAAAGCCAAATAAACCATTTTGAAAACATCCCCATCTCTTAGCTCTTTAAAAAAAAACTTTATTAGTGTATATCATCATAAACAAATAAACTAATAAGTCAACCAAACACTATCTCATACCGATAGAACATGTTTTTTTTTATCCTAAACTTTTATAAAAAAAAACTATCTGTGCGATGCGACGGAGACAATACACAACGTACACGATGCCGTGATGACGTTAACTTCAAACCAAACATTTGTGTAAGAAAATGATAGCATAGTACCCGTTAATGTTCCGATGGATTAAAAAATTTATTATTATTTTTCATAATTACAAATTATAATAAGGTTTTTTTTATTTTTAACATTCGATCTTCAGATCCTGTTAGACCCCAGACAACCCGGGCAGGATGTGATCGCAAAGAATTCAGGGGAAAAAACCTAACAGGCTTGACATTCTGGAGAGTCAGACCCAAGACCTGTAGGTGAAAACCGGGATGCCTCCTCACAATCCCCAGACAATTGTCAGTTAAGCTGTGCCTCATTGGCATAAAATATAAGTTATAATAAATTAATAAATTTGTTATAAGTTATTGTTAGGTCCAAGAGTTTCAATATACCAAAGTATATTGAACACAGATTTGTTGTAGAGGGGGGTGAATACAACTTTT
>JAOEHQ010048116.1:0-10398 GCA_025447715.1 Asclepias incarnata | reverse complement strand
CAAAAAAACAATCACCATGTGAAGAATAATCAATGGTTGAGATTGATTTAGAAATTTTAAAAGGGTTCCTAAAGGTTTCTGACCTTTTAGGGGTTCCTAAAATAACTTTTCAATATATATATATATATATAGGTTCTGGTTAAAATAAAAAAACTATTAAAGTAAAACAAATAAAACAATCATATTGTTTTAACTAAAAATCATTGTGCATTATGAAAATCTTTGTGCATCATTGTATATACTTGTGTGTTACGAATCTTCGTGTATCAGTTTTATCATGATCTAATGGTCAAGATCTTATCTTATTTGTTTTACTTTAATACTTGTTTTACAATAAACAACCCCTATATATATATACTAGAATATTTTTCCGTGTAATACGCGGAATAGACATATTAAGTTTTCATAATAACCTAACTAATAGTTATATATAAGACATGTTGAAATATGATGATATTATTATTCAAAAAGTGTTTTGTATCAAAGATGGTTAGTATGATATGTATGTTATATCTTTGTATAATGGTGTAAAATATCTATATGTATATACCTGTTTTTTATCATCTTGTTTTTAATACATCGCAAGTTGTATGGTGTTTCATCTTGAGAAGTAGTTGTTTCGTATATGATGGTTTTGTATCCTTAATTCCTATATACATTCAACGGGTCTGAATCTCTTGACGAAGATGATGACAAAAACCGCAAAGGCAAAGATAATAACCGGCAAGCTAATAAAGGATATCAATGGCGGCTTTCTTCTACAGTGACTCATATCATCATCGTCATCGTCATCTGTTAATAATCGGAAGAAACAAAATTCAAGTAGTAGGAGGTAGGAAGAAGAAGATGCGAGGAGAAAGATGTGGAAGGTGATCAAAACTCATATCAACACCCCTGCCCGCCATCGCTCACCCTTTCATCTTATACATTATCAAAACTCGAAACCCATCACTTTTACTTCACTATTTTCGAATCTAAACACATACATATAGATTATCAACTCACTAGAGATGGTTTTCCGATATAGATTATCATCGGAATGGCTTTCCAATAGCTTATCGATTTTGTTGTCGGGAATGAGTTTGATTGGTATCACCGGATTAGGGTTTATATGACAATAAGCGGGTGTTTGATTGGTAGCTACGGGAATGAGTTTGATTTTTAAGTAGGTTTCTGGTTTATGGATTTTGTTTTCTAGAAACGGGTACCAATTGAAAATATCATGTTTGGTCCTTTAGGGGTGAAAAATACGTAAATACCCTCACGTAGAAGGCACATGAAGGGGTTAACGGAACACATTTGATGGCCGTTAAAATACAGGACTAATCTTGAACCTTATCCTCCTATAAAGGGGTACCATTGTCAATATGAAAGTTAAAGGACGAAACATGATGTTTTGGGTAAACCACAGGGACGATTCGAGCAATTAATTCACTTATTTATTATAATCCACAAGACATATTAAATTTATAAATAATAATAATAACATACTTATGTTTATAACTTAATATCACTTATTATTTATCGATTAACTAGCCTAAATAATGGTTGAAAATTTTAAAACGACACGAACCATGTTTCACTATCATGACTCAAGATTAGGTTATACCATTACTAATATCAAAAGTAATATTTGATATTTTAATGTCTCTTATTGAAGGGACCAAATGCATGAGATAGAACATGTTCAAATATTATTTTCTTTAAAAATAATAATTAATCGTACGATATATATAGTTGATCCGTACATCGTACGAGTACTAAGACTAGTATATAATAAAGGAGAAACCTAAAATCATTATTGAAGAAGTAATATCCTTTAGATGAATTTCTAAAATGATTCAGAATCATTGGATTACTTTGATGATGTCATAAATATTTTTATTTTATTTCAATTTGTTTATGGTCATTAATAATTAACGTCATTTATTGATATAATTATGGAAAGTAATATTTCATACATTTTATATCATTTTTCTTCTTTAAAATCTATTTTTATTTTTTTCTTTATAAAATTTCTTTTTTGATGCAATACGTTGTTATTAAATTATGACTTTGTATAGGATATAACATAATAAATATTGGTTATAAGTATTTAGTTTTACATCGTTAGTATCTTATGATATTTAAATTAAAGATATTACTTATATGTATATGGTGCCTACAATAATTAAAAAAAAAATAAAAGATTGTAAAAATGGTAACATCATCATTTTTCAACATCTTTTATCTATATTTATCGATTTACGATATTATAAAATTTTAACATGTCATCAATTATATATGTTTATCCACATATTACGCGAGACAAGAATCTATTTAAACAATATTTGATAGTTAAATATGTATTATAAAACAAAACTTGTTGGGCTTTGTTCTTTTAAGCAATGTTTTAAAAACCGGACCGGACAGGCCGGTTCGACCGGTCGGACCGGTTCGCGGTCGAGAGGTCGGTTTTTTTAACCCGGTTTTTTAGTGGTCCGGTTCAATGGTTTGAACCGGCCGGTTTTTCCGGTTTTTGGTCGGTTTTTCCGGTCCGGTTCAACCGGTTTTGAAAAAATATATATATATATTTTTTTATGATGATTGTATACTCTAATGTTATTTTTAGTTGTTTGTAAAAACTAAAACATATATTTTCTTTGAATTATAATTATTTGGTAATATTTTTGAATCAAATGTAACAAATTTAGTAGCATTTTTAAAATAAATAAATAAAAAACACCAAACGGTTGAACCGATCATGAACCGATCGGTTCAACCGGTCCGACCGGTTCGACCGTGCGCGGTTGACTGGCTGGTTCGACGAAAAATCCGGTTTTTAAAACATTGCTTTTAAGAGAACCATAAAAGTTCGATGCATACAACTAATGAAGTTCCAGATATGGCTAAATATATTTTCAACCACATTTTTTTTTAACAGCTGTATTTTTATTAATAAGAAACCTTATTTCTTTTTACAAATAAATAACCTCTTTTTTTTCGATTAAATATGAAAACAATTTTTTTTTTTTACAAATAAACTCAAATGCGTTTTTTAATTTATCAATTTGACTTATTAGTATATAATCATTTTTAAGCTATTAATTTATAATCATTTTTTAGATTATTTGTCTAACCATCAAAGTGGCTTAGTGATTAAACATTTTGTTTTTTCATAAGAGCTCTTAGGTTCAAAACCTTTCTAGGTAAACATCTTGGGTCACAGAAATGGTTGAAAACGGTCATGGAGATTCCCGATTACGCCGCGAACATATGAGCCGAAAGACTAGCTCGTCATCCCCGGATAACCTAAATAGGGAAAGCCTCTTTTGATTACCCGGGTTATGTTTAAATGTGATGCCTTTTTTTTTGTTTATTATTTATTTACAATTAAACATTACAAAAACTAATTAATCAATTAAATATTTATAAATCGTTACCATACACTGTTTGTATATTCACACGGGTCTAAAGACTATTTCATTACATAACTCTCAAAATTTACTTGATGCATTGACACGGTCAAGGGTTGGAGATAAACTTAGATCTTCACTCCCTACAAAATGGCCGGAGGTCCTTTTGAAAGCAGTATCTCTACCAGTTTACCTTATGGTAAGGGTAAGGTTGTCTATATCTCATTATCTCACCTCCCCATACCTCGTGGAATACGGGATTATTAGACACGGTTGTCACTTTGTTACTATTGATCAACACGGTGACTCTGAATGTAAATCGTACGTGATTATTTTGCAGGAAGTAGAGGTTCAGGCCAAATACCCCTAGATTGGGAAGAACGGATGGGAATTGCTTTGAGTGCCGCTAAGGGGTTGGCATACTTACATGTCTCGGGAAAACTTGTTCATGGGAACTTTAAATCATCCAACATCCTCCTTCGACAAGCAACCAACAAAGAAGCTTTTGTATCCGACTACGGTCTCAACATTCTCTCTGAGAGGTCAAACTCCCCAACAGTGACAATGAAATCCGATGCGTATAACTTTGGGATCTTTTTATTGGAGCTTTTAACACGCAAAGTTCCAAACCAAACATCATCGGGTGAGGAAGGTTTTGACTTGCCACGATTGGTCCAGTCAGTTCCACAAGAGGAATGGAAAACCAAGATTTTTGATACGGAACTAATGAGCCAACAAAATCGTAATGTCGAAGAGGAGATGGTCCGGTTGTTGGAAATAGCAATGTCGTGCATATCGTTTGTGCCCAATCAACAACCAACAATGGGTGAAGTGGTGAGAATGTTGAAAGATATGAATCGAGATACACTAAGTATTGTCACACAGTAAACAATAATAATAAGCCCAAAATAAAGTCGTGCATATATGTCATGACTCTTGTGTGTGTGTTTGGTATTTGTTGCTATAGCGTGTACGTGTTGATACTTTAGTTTTTTTTTATATATAAATATAATTTTTATCAACATATTGGAAAAATATAAAAGTAAAGCTAGCTCCTGTATATTTCAATCAAAGCAGACTTTTATTAAACATTTTTTATTAACACCAAAAGTCTAATGAAAGTAAATAACCGATAGCCTCAAAATGAAGATAAATATAATACAATCAGTGTCGGCTTAAGCCTTTTAGAGGCTTAAACAAGATCAATTTAGGGACCTTTCATTGGCATAGATATTAAAGTAAACAAGAAAGAAAAGAAAAAAAAAAGTACCTGACTGTGAAAGGCGCTGGCACTGCTGGTCTGCTGCCCTTCATTTGTACTGTGGAATAGTGTCTAGAGTTTTATCCCTTGGAAATGTTACCTGCTATGTAAAAGGAAATGTTACATCAACGGCTTCAATTATGTGTTATTGTGAGTGATAAAAAATAAAAAAGAGAAGTTTTAGATCAAATGGTGTGCACCTAGTGATAAGTAATAGACAATCATTTCAAGTTCATATCAACTTGACGATTAATAAAAACCCTTTTTATTTTTATTTTGTCTTGAAACCTGCAAATATAAACTAAAAAACTTATAAATGACAGAGTTAAAAAAACAAATTTATCTACTTTTTTATGTGTAAAAAAATCAAAAAAATATAAAGTTTACTTTTTTAACCTTTTTAGAAACAAACTTTTTAATCAAATTATCTAACTCAAGTTCATAACATAAATCTTTTTCAATTGACAACATAGATAACTCATTTAATCTTTCTTGTGACATTGTAAACCTTAAATAATTTATAATTTTTAGTTTAGAAAAACTTCTTATGGCGGTGGCAACGGTGACGGGAATAATTAACATAATTCTATAACCAATATACGCATTTGAAAAAATATTAAACTTTTCAATATAATTTAAAATGTTAATTGGTGTGTCACTTTCTAAATCGATAATATGTTTTAAAATTTTTAGTTCTTGATATAAATCAAGACCATCAATATCTAACCTATCACCTTATTTTAAAACTTTCTCAAGATTAATACAATGCTCTTTTAAACTTTTATCATAAAAAGAAGTTAACTTTTTAGTAGTAAATAAATAACCAAAAGTATTTGAATACTCTTTAAACTGAACAAATCTACTTCTAATCGAAGAAATAGTTTGATCTACAATGTACAAAAAATAATCAGTTTTAAATTATCCACACTTAAAAAGTAAAAGTGTGGACATTAATTTGTAACACCTAATTTTTCCATGCTTCCTCTTGCATGGAGAACTTTAGTGTTACAAATTGATTTTCACATTTTTAAATGTAAAAAATTTATATATTTCTTCATACTTGTGTGAACTTTTTTTCTTCACATGTATACGTGATAAAATTGTGATGTTTTAAACTTTTTGCACACTTATATATGTGAAGATTTTATACTTTTAAATGTACACAAAATGACATATTTTTTTACATTTTTTAAAAGTGTGAAAAATATATATGGATAAATGACATTTTTGTTATAGTGATAAATGACAAATTTTGTTGTAGTAATACATACATGTAATGGAAACACAAAACATCATACTCATTCAAGGGAGACCGGGTTTGTGATCCAATCCTTACAGTCCACAATTTTGTTTGTTGTTACCCGTTGTCAAGCCATAACAGCGAAGTTCTTTGAATCAAAAGTAACTTGCTTTGTTGACTATATGTTTGTAACCTCTATCACAGCATCCATAATGGTATGTTAATTAAAATAAGTTACGAAAAGTTACTCTGTAATACTATATTTAAGAATTAAGACTTTATAACATTATGGGGTTTATACAACATGTGAGAATAGCTCGGCTTTATAATATTTTTTTCCTAATTTAATAGTTGGGTTTAAGCACTACAATGTCAACGTATTTAGGTGATTTGATGATCGGGTCACAAATAGAAGTCATCTTTACTGACGAATTTTCGGCAAACACTCATTTTCTAGAAACATGTTCTCTTTTTTTTTTCTTCTAGGGATTTTTTCTCCATTTTCTCCACAATAAACATTAAGCTTTCAAATCAAATATCAAACATGTTGGCGCATGATTTCATTAAAGCGTTTTAAATATACTCTTATATTTTTATGGGATAATAACACCGGAATGTAACCAACTATGACCAAATGGTTATGTAGTGTAGTGACCTACTCGGGTGGCTATGTAATGTATGCACCTATGTTTTTTTTTGCTATACTATGTAAGGACCTTTTTATTTGGGTCAATGAATGTAACGACCTATGTATTTTTTTGGGCATAACAATGTAAGGGCCGTACAGATTTTACATAGTATAGCCAAAAAAACATAAGTGCATACATTACATAGCCACCCGAGTAGGTCACTACAATACATAACCATTTGGTCATAGTTGGTTACATTCCGGTGCCATTATTCCTATTATTATTGGTTGAAATAATAACTTTTTTATTTAAATGTAAATTAAAACAGAAATTACATCTTGGAAAATGTTTCGTGTATATATTATTACAAATTTAGAACAACTTGTCGTCTATCTACATTACAAACTGGTCTAAAAGCACAAATTAATAAGCTAATCAAAGCCGAGGACCAACTTGCATGCAGGTCTTCTTTTACCTTCAAAATTATGGTAATGGGCCTCTATTTAATTAATTAATTGGTTTTGGTTTGTTCTTGTCATGTTTATCAATCTTAATTAAGTCTTAACTAGATCATAATAGCTAATCTCAAAACAAAAACATGGGAACAATTGGGATCGAAGACGGCTTGGATAGCAGAATAAGTTGGCTAATTTTAACCGGTCCCAATTTTTTTAACAACATATATAGTGTATATAGAGCAAAAGTGCAGAACTGGTAATGTTTTACATGTAGTTCCGTAGGTTTTTGCATTCGCCTATCTATGTTGAGGAAACTATTAATTGTCATATATCTAGGAAATCGCCACAATGAAAACTCATCAAGTAATATTTTGAACTTGTAAAGAGGGAATGTTTTAGCTCACAACACTCTTGAATACCTTACACATTTGAGATTATCGAATAACTCTAATCGTCTTATATTGAATAAACACAACTTATAAACTATACGACATGACATGAATTGAAGATCAACATTTACAAATATAAATAAATTAAGTAACAAACACCCGTTAATTTTTAGCAACGAGTAGTACTCAAACATCCAAACTTGGTCTTGCGGGTCTTGGTCATTCTTTTAGTACTTTTTTCACCTTTTTAAGCAGACTTTTTAGACTTTTTATTTTTATGTAGTATAGTGAAGAGATTTGATGCTGTTTTGCTAGTGATGACTATTTTAGGAACTTATTTATTATGGCTAGAGAAATATTAAAAATGGCTAGTGGTGGCCAATGGATAACCGAAAGATCATGGAAACTCCTGAAAGAGACCAAAGCATAGGGACAAAGACCAGCATCTATATAGCCATCTTGGTGGTAATTTCCATGAGAAAAACAAGTAAACAAAGAAGGTGTTCCCTGTTCATGTTATTTAAGGAGGGCACGTCTTTGATTCAAATGTACATAGTCTAATCGATGTATCCTTGTGATTATTTCGAATCATTTCCTTGACTATCGCCGAGATTTCTAACCCATAAAGATACAAACTTGAGACCTCATATGAGGATATCAGGCCGCTTGACCACTAATAATTGATATATATTACAATTAATTAAATAAACTTGTTCTCTTCTTGAGTTTTGTATTTCTCATATTTTTATTTATAACTTCTTAAATCTATATCATCATTCTGTAGTGTTTGTAGATGGCAATGTGATACTGCAGATAACTATTACAAACTCTTTGCCAAACATGTAAGCTCACACATCTAACTCAATAACAAGCCACGCAAGAACTGAAATGTGTAACAACACAAAACCCCTACAAATCTGACATGTAGCTTCGACAAGCTATATCTCCCTTTGGAACCTCCAGTCGAAGATCCCTTCGGTCCGATCGTAGATCTATGTGTCTTGAACCAACTGTTCAAATTTCGTAACGATCCAACGGTTAGCGAAGCCGCGACGTGAACTCTTTTACGACTGCACGAAAACCGACGAACCAAAAAAGGGTTTATTTGTTTCTCTTGTTTGGATCTCAAGACACAAATAATATTGAAGTTTGATCTAGGTTTTTATGTATATAGTTTCGTGGTTTACCTAGATTTGTATCTTTGTACATATACGTTGTATTTGTTTTCTTTGGTATTCTAGCAAGTTGCTAGATACCTTTTATTTTATTATATATTGCCGTTAAAAAAAAATGAAAAAATTAAAAATATGGTTTTACGGCTATCCAAGAGTTGGCAAATCGATTACAATGGTATTAGGCGCCCTCAACAAAACCCTAATTCCACATCGGGTTAAAAACTCATCTCCTGAGCCCAATGCACAGAGGCCCCCAAAATGGGTTGTTAAAAGAGAGAACTACCAATTTTGCCCTAATAATAATATTCTCTCAAGTGGCGGCCTAACAGGTTTCTATTTTTTTTATTTTATTACTAAATTTAATTTCTTTTATTTAAGTTATGTCAAGTTATTTATAAGTCGGCAACTTTTTTTTAGAAGTCGGCAACTTTTTTCTTTTTTTTTTGTATGTATACTAGTCCATGATCCCGTGTGTACAAACGGGTTGTCGATAAGAAATTTACACAATAAGTTTTATTAAATGATGAATCACTATAATCAATCATTAATCAAATAACATCTACCATGCCAAGTTGTATAGACACGAGCTGTGTATGGTAAATTTAGACAATAAAAAAGTATAATAATGTAAATGTGATTATAAGTGCCTTTCTTATCCAAAGGCCCTTAAATAATCTTGATAGTGGGATTCAAAGAATACAACCATTTCATAAATACCTTTCACAGTAAAATTGCTAGTGTTGATGATAATTTGTATAAAGTTACTAATAAGATGTTATCTTCTCTTTGTCAATTCTTAGGGCAGGTTGAAATTTTAGTAGATGCTTGTCAAAATTTATCAATACCATGATCTTAACTTGGTAAATATTATTTGACTTGACTTGGACCATTAAATGGTCACACAATGTGCATTACACAAGAAAATGGTAACTTAACTTGCAAAAATCTGCAGGTCATGGTCATAATGATGAAAATAGATCCTTGTACAAACAAAACTTGGACGCGGTAGTGTGAAAGAAGACTTGTAGGGGGCAACTTTGCTGCCTAGATCTTGGACTTGAGTATCAAACACAAAGTTTGGGAATGCTTGAGTGATTTCCTTGTAGTATAATAAGAAGAATCAATTGTAAAAGGTCAATATATATAGGTCAATATATATATACCAACATGTTCACTACCTTGATGACTAAATAGTCAAGATTGAAGCCAGAAACCCATGATCACTACCTTATCCAAGATGTCTTCAACTTCACTTTCTGATAACTCAACATCCATTTCACTCTAGAGAGCCAAAACCATCTCTTTCAACTTCAAAAGTTTAAAGTGTTTTATCAAGATCAAAGTTCCAGCTTAAAGTCAAACACTGACTAAATGTCAAAAGTATGGTATGTTTTTGTTTACCTCTATCACGTTTTATGAATCCAACGTGCTTCAAGTCAAACAATCGAAACATGACTGTAATAAGTGTACCGACATGATTGTCTATAGCGTATTTAGATAGCAAGTGTTATTGAATGATGACTTGTTATAATCAATCCTTAATCAAATGACTTTTAATCTCGGTTAACAAAACAAAATCTTTATCATCCACATAAATTTGCACAAGTAAATGACTTTACATAATTTTTCACTACTAGACCCAAAAATAATATCATCCACATAAATTTGCACAAGTAAAATATCATTCCCTATTTTTCGAATGAAGAGAGTCTTATCAATTTTACCTCTTGAGAATTTGCTTTCTAGGAGAAAGGTTGAGAGAGTATCATACCATGCCCTTGGAGCTTGTTTCAGACCATAAAGAGCTTTATCTAACTTGTAGACATGATCTGGATACTTTGAGTTCTCAAA
>JAOEHQ010048115.1:0-10398 GCA_025447715.1 Asclepias incarnata | reverse complement strand
ACATCCATCCAACTAATCCATTCCCAAAATCTATACATACATACACAAACATAAATATCATCCATTTTATCCAACCACATCTAATCTATATCTATTATCTATATATTCAATTAACTCAAAAAAAAAAATGAAAAAAAAAATAGTCTATAAACGATCACCAGCCATATATATATACGAGCACACCTCTGATCTATATCTACCTCCTGCCACCATCACCAGCCATCTCCGGCTGGAAAGATGAGGGGGTGGCCGGAAATCTAGATCTAGATCTAGATTTGAATTATAGGTATATATCTTTATATATATTCAATCGGGACAGAGCCGTTCAATCGAGACAAGAAAGATGAAGCAAGATCCGGCCACCACCTACACCACCAAGATGCTCTAAGTCTCTCCGGCGATATATACCTTACAAAACTAAAACCCACCGCCATCACCATCATTGTCGGAAGGATCGACCACCAAAGAAACGACTACTCTAATTCAACCCATGCGCCGCCGAGCACTACCCCGGAATTCTTCTGATTTGACCTTTTCCCGATGCTTCACCACTCACCGCCGCCGCCATAGTCATCCTTGACTAATTCTGACCAAAACCCTATATCCACCACCGCTGAAATCTTACATGGCCGCCACCGGAACTTTAGATCTGAAGTGATGGAGCTATATATATATATAGATATATATATATTAGATATATATATATATGTATAGATATGGTAGATCTATATTGTTTCTGGTGGTGGTGATTTTCGGTGATGTTGCTGTGGTGGTGGTGGCCGGATCTGATGCTGGTGGTCGGATCTGATGGTGGTGGTGGTGGATGATGATTTACGGATCTGATGGTGGTGGTGGATGATGATGAGTTACAGATTTAGATAGATGAATTACCTATGATGATGATGAGTTAAAAATATATGGGTAAATATAAATATAAAGATTTATAACTATGATGATGATGATGAGTATATATGTATGTATATAGATACATATATGATGATAGATAGATATAGGTATTATAACAGATGGATATTTAATTTTTTTTAAGATTTACACTTTTGGTCCTTGTGTTTAGGAAAGGTCGAAATTACCCCTGACGTGATGGGCTTTTTAACAGACGTTAAACCCCTGGACTAAAAGTGTTGACGGAGCAAAGTTTTTTGGACTAAAACTGTAATTTATGAAAGGTAGGGACGAAACCTGCAAGCGGGGTATCACGACAGGGACGATTTCTGTAATTTACTCTTTTTTTTAAATTGAAAAACATTAGAATAACTTTGAGTCTTTGACCGATCGTAGACTGGATCAATACTAGTAGCAAATTTTTAATAATTAAATTCAAAATCGTCTGCCGCAAAACCCAAAATTCATTCGTAATACAGTACTAACTACTAAACACCATCATATTTCAATTCCAATTCCAATAATTTGATCAGATCAGATCAGATCAGATCAGAGTTCAAAATCAAAATCAATCAAATCAGCAAAATAGAAAATGGCGCCAATAGTATCAGCACTAGCAAAGTACAAGCTAGTCTTCTTAGGCGATCAATCCGTCGGCAAAACCAGCATTATCACACGCTTTATGTATGACAAGTTCGATACTTCTTATCAGGTCCGTCTCCCTCCCTTTTTTTTCTTCATCAAAACGCCGATCTCAGTCTTTACTTCAAATCACATTCTCATTCATTATATGCACATCTGTTTGCTATTTTTATTTATTTATTTATTTTATTGCCTTTTAATTCTGTTAATATTTGCTTGCGGTTTGATTCCAAGTGTATACAGTTTGATGATAATTGAGAGTCTGTTAGGGTTCAGATGTTTAGAATTTTACTTATTTATTTCTGTCGGCATTCCTCGGTTTTTGTTGGTGGCGATCACCGGCTGTTTTAGACGGTCAAAGGTGTGCGGCTTATGCTTGTAGTTTGTATAGTAGTATACAATTATAGATATACATAGGATCGTGATCACATGAGATTAACCATCTTGCTTGTGGTTTGTAACATGGCATATACGATTAGATCACGATTCAGCTAGACATATGGTTTCTCGTTTGTGATACATAACGAGATCTGCAGTTCAACAGACTGTCATGATCGAATTCTGAGTCTAGTTATTGTTAAATTTTCATAGAATTGGTTCCGTATGTTATATTGCTCATTACTAGCTTACGTTTTTGAGGGCTTGATTGTGTTTTGTTGTCTAAATGACGGAACTATGTCAGTCAGATATTTTTGACAGTTCTTACAAGATCGTGACAATATTTAAATAATGGTTCTGTAGGTTTCTAAATGTGAATGTTTGATTTTCTTTATTAAATTCGAACTCAAACTCATATGCCTGACACTAAGGTGTGTTGTATATTGATCAGGCAACCATTGGAATTGACTTCTTGTCAAAGACTATGTATCTTGAAGACCGGACAGTTCGGCTGCAGTTGTGGTAAGGTGTTCTGTGAGATTGATTCTTGTCATTCCATGAAAGTTCTTTACACTTCTCTTGAATTTTACTATGTTTATCCCTAATAATTGGTTAAGAGTTAAGACTTACCTCCAGACAGGTAACTGCTCATTATTTTCAGGAGGACCATAATGAAAATGTGGATCTATAATTTTGTTTGTTATTTTGGGTTTGGGTGCCAGGCCAACGACCTGTTGCCAACCATTCCAACTTTTACCCCATCCCAGTTGTCATCAGTTAACCTCTTGGAAAATTCATTATGATTGAATTTCTATGGAACCAAACTTAAATATATAAATAATGCATTTGTGATGTGTTTGCTTTCTACAAATATGACATCTTAAAGTGCAAGATTCTTCCGTGCATCATTATTGTTGTAGCATTTACATGTCTACCACAGGCTCTTCTGCTTTCTATTTGACAGATTATCTGTGACTGACGTTTATTAATGATTTCTCAGGGATACTGCCGGGCAAGAGAGATTTAGGAGTCTAATACCGAGCTATATTAGGGATTCTTCGGTTGCAGTCATTACATATGATGTTGCAAGTATGGAATAATAAAGCATCATTTTCTGAAATATATTTTATCTTTCTTCAGCAATAGCTTTGGGTCTGAACAATATACATATTTCCAATATTTCACTTGTGGTTTTTTCCTTTATCTTTGTATCACCATAGAGTAATGACTTCTAATTTTGTTTCTGCTTCTGTGATTTAGGTCGACCGACTTTTCTTAACACGATAAAGTGGATCGAGGAAGTCCGTGCAGAGAGAGGTAGTGATGTTATTATTGTTCTGGTTGGGAACAAGACTGACCTTGTGGACAAAAGGTGAGCCTTTCTAGCCGAGTAATTTACGCTGGCTAATTTATGCTGGTAGCTGTTGATTATCTGTTGTAAATTCAAATTTTGATGAACTACTTTCGTGTCGTCTATACATTTTTCCAGTCAATCTATGGAGACCACTAATCATCAAATTCATTATTTTTTCTTTCCTCAAAGAGAGAATATGATTATGAGGAAAGAAATTGTGCATTAGGTGAGTTTTGTGGTATATATAATGGTAGCTATAGATTAGCTCCAAAAGAAAGATTAAAAGGGTGAACCCTCCTAATGTATGAAATGCTCTGTCAATGTTCCCTTTCGTTAGAACATTGGCTACAACCCATTGTTGTGTTTTACTTGTAAAATATATTTACCAATATTTTGATGTTTTTGATTTATTGGTTAATAAGTTGGCATGTTAATGAACTTCACAAGAGTTCTTGATGCCTTTATTGATGATCTCCAGGCAAGTCTCTGTAGAGGAAGGAGAAGCAAAAGCTAGTGAGCTAAAAGTCATGTTTATCGAAACAAGTGCTAAAGCTGGGTTCAACATAAAGGTACTTCACATCCCTACAAGTGTGAAATGCCCATAAAAGGTGGGAAACACACACATGTTGAAGCATCTGAGTCTTGTCCATGTTTCAAAAATAGATTTTTACTCTTTCTTAGCCACTGAATGCAGACTAAAACAACAATCATATCCGTAGATCAAAATTTGTATAATGTGAAAGAGATAGTAAGCTTGAAAGGTCTAGTGTACGATATTTCTCATAGGGAGAAGTAAGAGGTTTCTGTCAGTCATCAATCAGCACTGCAAATATAAACTGGAGAGACAAAGGTCTACGCTTTGGACCTGATAAATACCTCTTAGTCCTCATGTAAATTGGCAGTGTTTTAAGTGATGCATAATTTAAGAACACGGCTAAACGTCTTAAATGCAAACTGGTACTTCTAATCTAAGAACTTTAGAAAAAAAGATATTTTTACAGTTTTCATGGGACAGGGAGAGTATAAGGTCTAACGGCATAACCAATTAGGAAATTTATGGTACAGATATGTCAAATTATGCTATACACAAACAAGAAGTGCTGTATTTTCTTCCATCTGAAGATTCTTACTAATGAGTTGTGATTATAGGCTTTATTTCGGAAAATAGCATCTGCGTTACCAGGAATGGAAACACTTTCTGCAACAAAACATGAAGAAATGGTTGATGTGAATTTGAAGTCTTCAAGCGTGACTTCATCCCAGCCGGAATCTGGTGGGTGTGCTTGCTGATTATAATCAAGTCCAGACTCTTTGGACAGACATTTCTTCACTCCAACGATGGCTGTTAATGTAGTTGCTGGCTCAACAGTTTGTTTCCGTCTTGTTCAAAGTTCCAGGTGCATACGCAAAAGGTCAGAAACAAAAATATTCAACTGGAACCCTTGTGTTTTACTGTTTTGGTATTATTATTCACCACAAATGTATGTAACAATTTCGGGTTTTTTTTTTTTTTGTTGCTATTCAATCATTCTATTTGTTACGAGAGTAGAATGCCTTTGTGTACTTGAGTAGTGGCTTGTCATGTGTAAAAAGATTTATATAGAATCGCCAAGATTTTGACTTTGTTTTATATTGATCAATGATGAAAGAAAATAACTACGATGTGGTTTAAACCTTTTCTTTTTCTGTTCAGGTTTGTGAATTGGTTTAAAGAGCTTTTCGTTGTAGCATGATAGAACCCTTAGAGGGGGTTAGGCTCCAAGAAATGTAGGACGAGAGACAGACTTTGCCAAAATTTCTTGTGTGTATTTCCAATGCAAGTTACAGAATATATAATGCAACAAGACTCATGCTTTCCACTACTCACGTCCCCTTATTTCATGCTACTAATACAACCACTACATTAACTTCCTAAACATGCACATGGGATAAAGAACTAATACAACTAGACATAAAAATAACTAATTATAGCGGCTGGCTCATTGATAAACCGAATGGGTCTTGCATCTTGAACTTGGCTCGTATCATAGCAGGTCGGTCAGTTTTTGCAGTTGTCTTTGTTCATAACAATGTGTAGGTGATCATGTTAAACTGAGCCAAGATCTCAGTTGTCTTGTTAACATAATCCTTGTAATGGCACATGTCTTGAATCCGTGAGATCTAGAAAGTGGCTCACCTCTTCACACTATCATCAATTCATGAAATGTGATATTACGAGGATTATTCATGAAATGTGATATTGGGAGGATTATTAGATGAGTTATGATATATGTGTCAAAAAGACATGTCCCTAAAAAGCAAATATGCTCTGCTCAAGTTTTGACACATCATTTACATATTTTCTTTCTTTTTATCTTAACCATCGATTTTGTCACGTGTCTTTTTTTCGTTAAGTAGTGTAGTTTTATTGGTAATTCGTCTGAAAAATTATTTTTCTTAATGTTTTTTTTAGATCCCGTGACTTTCGGCCCCCGGATTATTTTTCTTAGTATTATTTCTGGGTCTCGTGATTTTCGGGCCCCCTACTCTTTATCTCAAGCTTCGCAACGGATAGAGGTGGGCAAAAAGGTTTGACCCAACCCGACCCGAACCTGAACCGGTTTGAACCCGGATTTTGTTCAAAAGTGGACCTGTTTTTTTCCCGTTTTTTTTGCCAAAAACCGACCCGACCCGATCCGATGTGAACCCGGTTTCTACCCGGTCCAAAAACCCGAAAACCCAAACCGGTTTCAAACCGCCGGGGTTTCCAAAACCCGAACCGGTTTTGGTCAAACCCGGGTTTGACAGGATAGAAAACCGGTTTTTCAAAAACCGGTTTTTTTGGGCATGCCTAGCCACGGATCTTTAGGTTTATATTTTAAGAACATTAATCAATTTTTGTTAAGCCAGATACCACTTATTATACTGAATGATGATTTCATACCTTTTTGAATTTCTGAAACATATATGTTGTACAACAGATTTGATTTGCGACCGTAGCCATTAGGGCTATTGGAAGAACAATCTTTTATAATATTTGCTCTAAATACAAATAAGTAAAAATCTAACCAAAAAAGACTTTTAATTCAGGTACATCTCAATAAAATATGGTAACAGAATGAACTGAAAACAAACATTTATATGAGTAATTACAAATATAAAAAGACAAATATGTATTTTTCTAAACATTGTCCTAAAAATTTTCTTAAAAAATTCCATAGGGAAGATCTTCACATTTTTTTAAGGACCTTTAAATTTATTGATAATTTTAATTTTAATTTTATGGAGTAATCATAGATTAAAGATATATACTCCATATGGGTGTCCAATAACAAGGGGAAAAATGAAAGAAGTAGAAAAGCAAAGTAGTATCGGATGAGGCCTTCACTTGCAACCATTCATCTAAAGATAACAAAAACCATCTAAAAAAAATACCACTACTCAATCCCCATCATATCTGCTTCTGTGTGACCCAAACACATACACACACACACACACACTCACTCACACGCACATCCAAAAACACACACACTTAGAGAGACTCTAAATGGCTCTTAGAATGTGGGCTTCTTCTACAGCCAATGCTCTAAGGCTATCTACTGCAACAAGACCTCATTTCTCCCCTCTTGCCAGATGCTTCTCTTCAGGTAATTCTCCTTCTTTTTCTCTCTCTCTGTGTCTGTATTTTTACTTGAACTTGGTAACATTTTAGAGTACAAAATAGGATGTTCATATGTGCATTGGGCTGGTTTTCAGTTTTGGATGGGCTCAAGTATGCAAATTCACATGAATGGGTGAAGCATGAAGGCTCTGTTGCCACTATTGGTATTACTGACCATGCTCAGGTTCTTCTCCTTTTCCATTTTTTAAAAATAAATTGTTTATGTTCCTGTCAGTTATAGGACGTAGTATGTATACAAGTCGAGTCGAGCCAACCTGAGCTCATCGTTTGGCCCATAACTCATACTATGAATTTACCATTGCATATGTTAAAGGTTTCGGGTCTACTGACATCATTCACTCACCAAAATTTGATGTGAGGCCACTGTGGTGTATCAAATTTGGAATAAAAGTCATGGGTCCAAATCTGGGGACACTGCGCTTTGATTTTGGTTTGGCCTAACTCTTTAGGATGATATTCAATGATAAATGAACATTGCCCGTGGCTGATCTTTCGGAAGGTCCATTTGGTTTCCAAAAAGCACACGGGTCAAGGGTTTCGCCGCCAATTTATAACTTTTTGGAACCTCTAGAAACAATTTACTAATGAACCTTTACGAAATATTTTTAGATAAAACATCAATATAATAGACTATGGTTGATGTATATAAATATTTTTAGATAAACAATTTACTTGAATATTAACGTCTCAAACTCAAATAGCTGAAATGTTTAGACAATTTTAGGTGTTGATTGATATGTTAGCATATAAACTGATTCTTTTGTTATGGTATGTGTTGAAGGTTGCATACTGCTAAGGATATATAATGTAGGCTAATCAACCTAATTTCTATATTAAAATTGAAAAATAAATGCAGGACCATCTTGGAGAGGTCGTGTTTGTGGATTTGCCTGAAACCGGAGCCTCAGTGAGCAAAGCAACTGGATTCGGAGCAGTAGAGAGTGTCAAAGCCACCAGTGACATTAATTCCCCGATTTCTGGAGAGATTGTTGAAGTGAACTCTAAGCTGTCCGAGACCCCTGGTTTGGTAATTCTCGCTCGGCCTTTTTCTCTTTGTTCATATACTACACATTGTATGATTTTATATAGGGTCAAACACGTTATCTTTTGGCTTCAAATATATACCAAGTTTTCGTTACATTTAATAAAAAAAATAAAAAAATGTAACGAAAACTTTGAATTTTATAACACACTTGAAAGGTAAGAACAACTTTCGCTTATCCTTGTAAGATAACACATCTGAAATTCAGCATTAAAGAGCACATGATTTGACCTACGAAGTCAAAATGTACTTATGTTCGTTATGACTAACAAGTAAACTTTGCAAATGTTAAAGATCAATTCGAGCCCATACGAAGATGGATGGATGATTAAGGTGAAGCCCAGCAACCCATCAGAGTTGGAATCTTTGATGGGTTCGAAAGAGTATACGAAGTTCTGTGAAGAAGAAGATGCTTCTCACTAGACTTGAATATACAATGATGTCCTAAGAATTTTTTCCGTTTCTTCCTCAACTTCGACTAACTGAAATCTCAGTTGTTTCCAAATAAATCATATTATTCGAAGGTTTGATGTTGATCAAGTATGTATATTATATTTCACATGTTTAGAAGCACGTTTGTGCAGGCACTTTTCAACTGAAAGATTCAGTCATTCAGATGAAAAGAACCCAAATTACTACATCTATCAATTGATCAAGAAATTATTCAATTTAAGTGCCCCCATATAGAAATAGCATAAAAAGCTTTGTCAATCTTAAAGGGAAAAGTACCATCATTCGTACAAATGAAAGCAACTTTTCTTTCTTTGATCATAAAACCACATGTTAAGATGTAACATATAAATTTATGATGTATAATCAAACGTGATTTTCGTTTTCATCGTAAAACTAATTCAATTATATTGTACGTATACGACATTACAAAAACTAGTATGAACTATATATATAATGGTCTGCAGTCACTATATGAAATTTTGTATGTTGAAAACATAAGGCTAATTAATGTGTTTGAAATGACGAACGGTTTAAACCTGGCCATAGCAATTGCGATTGTTACCCGCCCAATCCATCCACCAATGACGGAATAGACATGAGTTTATATCTCAGATCATCGATAACTGTCTCAACTTTAGACTCGGCGGCAGCCACAATATAATGATGTCTTCACTGTTTGTAATTTGAAGTTCATTCGTTAGTGAAAACCTCTCGGGCTGACTGTCGGAGATGGCAATGAGAGATTCCCTCGCATGCTCTTCTTGTAATTGTGGTCTACATTTATAATAATCCATATAACTTTGAGTCACCTATAATAATGATAATAATAATAAAGTAAACGTTTAATTACTTATTATTATTATTATTAACACTATTATTAGCTAATAAGAACAAATGACTTCCAATTTCACTAAGATGGGACAATCCAATTTGAACTTCACAAACAGAGTCAGTTATATAAACTGTAACATTCCATATTTTTAAAGGTATTTAAATGAACCCTTATTGTAGTTTTATCATTAGAATAATTTCCTAGTATTTAAATTTGAACTATGGAATTAAATTAGTTGGAACCTTAATGGATAGCGGGTATAATACCTACTAATATTTTGAATGAAAACGTGGCATCAGGAAGGGGATACCACCATTCATTTGGTTATGACTCATCTTCTCACTTTCATTTCTTCTATCTATTCTTCTCAATTCCAATCCACTCTCTTCATCTATATTCAAGAAAACATTATCAATTTTTTATTATAAAGTTGAAGAAATTAGCTTGGGGTGATGGTGAGGATCGATATTTTCACCTAGAAAAGGAGGGAAACATTTTAGTTTAATCAACTCCTATTATCTCAATTATTTATTAAGGTATGAAATTCCCATCTAATTATTGCTAGTAAAATTAGGGTTCTTGCTATTATAAATTTTGGGATTTTTGGTATTTGGGGGTTTTGATAAAATTATAGTAATTTATGGTTATTGAGTGAGAATTGTTTATAGCTTGAAACCCTATAGTTGTCCATTTCTAATGTTTGGCTAATATATTGATAATTGTGATTTTGATATGATTTTGAGGAAAGATGAAAAAATGATGACGTTAGTAATATGGAATTTGTGATTCTATGAAATTGTTGGGAAATGATGATTAGCCAAACACTAGAATGGGTGAACTTGGGGAGTGAATTGATTCTTGTATGGTTTGTTGGTTGGAAACCTTATGGATGATTGCATGTTAATAGGTGGTGAAAAGAATTGATTATTTTGGATTGTTGCATATTGTGGCTAAGGTAAGTATATTCTTATACATGTTTTGTACCATGGGGGCCAGCATGAATTATGTGAGACCGGTGAGCGTTAATTCATGCTAACTTATGGAATGATTGTGATGTTGGAAGTCCACGGTAACGGGTGACGACTCGGTGTACTCGTGGCATTGGTATGGATCCATGACCCTTGTTATTGGCT
>JAOEHQ010048114.1:0-21387 GCA_025447715.1 Asclepias incarnata | reverse complement strand
GGTGTACATGGCGATTAGCAGGCGGTTGGGGCCGGAGCCGCCCACCCAACCGCGCCACTCCGCTCGGTCTAAGGGTGGAGGGAGCACCCTCCATCCCATCTTTCATCTCTCATTTTCTCTCTCTTCCACATCATCCATCTTTTCCCATCTCATTTTACAAGGAATGGTCATCTTTCTCTATCTCTTATCTCTCATTTTTTTTTTTTCAACTTCAATTTTCATTTAATAAAATATTAAACTATCATCTCTATCTTTCCATTTTAAAATAAAAAAATGGAACGTTGGAAGTAGGGTTACTTTTTCAACGGATATAATTGCATGATGAATTGATAGAGTGTCTTCATGTTTTCCATCTTGCAACTACCATCTTTCTCTATCTTTCTTGGTGAGGGGTGGTGTATAAAGTGGTACCATGTGGTACCACACTCCATCTCTCACCATTCCCTCCTCTCTAATAGCAAATGAAAACATCACCAAAGAGATCGTAACTCACAGTGACCATAATTAATTAATGAGAAATGATAAATGATAAATTGACCTAAAAAATAGGTCTAATTATCAACCTAATATATTAGATAATTGACACATGGATTATGCATTTTCTCACTCCTCATTATTGGCATTGATCATGCCATATGTTTTCATCTTATTATTAGATTGATAATTATGCTTATTTTTTACGTCAATTTATCATTTCTCTATACAAAATTATAAAACTTTAAAGAATTAAGAGTCTAAAACATAGTCTTATCCGCGTGAGATCTCCGTTTCATCATCAATATCTCATAGATTGTATTTAACGTATAACCATATAGTACTTAATCAGTAATCGATCACTTAATATTGGATGTTTATGTTTGGCTTATCATTATCTTTTCAAAGCTTTAACCAACCAAACTTTATTGTTTATATATTAGATTAATTTAGTTAATTAAAGTTCTAATTATTACGTTCCACTTTAGGAATTAAAGGGATATGTGTGATAAGATGAAGACAAGGAGTATGATTACTCTTTGGTTTGACTTGGTTTCACTAATTTTAAAATTAATTTTATTTGTAAACTCGTGGAAAGAATCGATCACATAATTATCAAAAGAAAATGACACTAAACTTATACTTTATTCAAAATAATCATATTACCATCTTCCAACTGATCAAAATGTTACCAATTAATTATAGATCAACTGGTATCATCATCATATGACCACATGAGCCCACAAGATAAAGACTACAAGGTCACAGGTTCAAACCTAGCCAAATGCAAATGGAGAAAATACATCTTATGCTCCATGTGTGAGGATGGTGCTTCACCGGACATGAGTTATATGCGGTGTACGATCTAGGTATCAAGACGGTACATGGAACCAGAGGGTTCCCACCCATTTACCTCAATTGATCAAAATGTTTGATATTCCAAAAATAAATTGAGCCGGAAAGAGTCCTAACACACACACATACAAAAACAAACACCTCACACAATTTTACATCATGGTATGTACCTGTGATACTTGTAAGCAGGTACATACTTACAAGTATCACGTTGGCCACCACACCGGGGGAGAAAAAAAACACGCTAAAGCCCGATGTGATAGTGATTCATCATGCTGAAACTCCTCCCGTTACCACCACTGGTAAGCGTAGGGAAGGGATGGTAGTCAAGGCACTTCCCGCATGGTGTCCCATTTAGCAATCCTTTAGGTGCAAAAACACTCCGACCCTGCCCCTCTTTTCCTTGCATCGTGCATTGGTGCTCCTATTTCATGAGTATTTTTCCCCGCCTATGTTTGTCTAACACTAACATTTTACCCTTGATAAAACCACATATCTATAATCTATAATCTATAATAGTATATATAAAGCATTTCCCTCGATCCCCATTTTTTAAAAATGATTTGATTTA
This sequence comes from Asclepias incarnata, assembly GCA_025447715.1. NCBI lineage: Eukaryota > Viridiplantae > Streptophyta > Magnoliopsida > Gentianales > Apocynaceae > Asclepias > Asclepias incarnata. Next base: position 19,487 of record JAOEHQ010048114.1, on the reverse strand, counting down.
ACTAAAATGTCACTCACTATTATTTACTATTTTAAATATCTTCGTTTGATATACTTATAATACCTTTATTAATTTACACTCTATCCCTTAACTCCTAAAATAACTACACTACCCCTTTACATCAATTACCTTTATATCAATTACACTCTAGTCTAGTACTATATAAAGCATATGAACCCCCCCCCCCCCCCCCTTCACCTCTTAAAAGATGAATTGATCTCCCTATTTTGCCCCAACCTCTTATTAACTATTTTTAAACATCTCCACTTGATATACCTATAACACCCCATTAATTTACACCATCTATCCCTTAACTCCTAAACCAACTACACTACCCCCTTTACATCAATTACCTACACAACTCGTCGTCGCCGTCACCACTACCACCAGTCGTCGCCGCCACCACACCATTGCCGCTACCACCGCCGTTATCGCATCGTGTGGGCTTCCATCTAGTACTATATAAAGCATATGACCCCTCTCCCACCTCTCAAAAGATGTATTAATCTCCTTATTTTGCCCCTACCTCTTCTTAACTATTTTTAAACATCCACTTGATATACCTATAATACCCCTATTAATTTACACCATCTATCCCATAACTCATAAAATAACTACATCACCCCCCTTTTACATCAATTACCTACACAACTCGCCGCCGCCACCTCCACACCATTGCCGCCACCACCACCATCGTGCATAGCGTGAGCTTCCATCTAGTTATCTTAATTACAACATAAGTTGTAACTGTAAATATGTGTTTTAGAGTTTTGATCATAGTGGTGTGTAGGGGTGTAAACGAACTGAGCCAATCCCGATCTTGGCAGTGCTCGAGCTCGAAATTGTTTTAGGAGCTCGAGTTTGAGCTCATTCAAACCTTAGTATTTAAACTCAAGCTCAGCTCGTGATGTATTAAAAAGGCACGAGCTTGACTCATTTGTCAAAAAAAAACTAAACGAGTTCGAGGTTGGCTCGAGCTCGGTAAGTGATCAAAACTAAGCTCGATTATCAGAAGATCATGAAGAAAGCTTGTTTAGGCTCGGCTCGATTAGTATATAAAAGCTCGATTAATATAATAATATGTGTATATATATATTGGATATGAAAGCTCGTTTAGGCTCGCGAGCTTAATCGAGTTATGTATTCAAAGTTCAAGCTCGGGCTCGATTAGTAAACGAGTCAATAGTTAAGCTCGAATTCGACTCGAGCTCGTTTAAGCTCAGCTCGAAACGAGCTTTTTACGAATCAAATTCGAATAGTTCACGAACAGGCTTGACTTGTTTACACCCTTAGTGGTGTGTGTGATGACTTATCAATAAAAAAAAGGTCGTAGATTTTAATCTCATGTTGGACAACTTGTAAATCTGCATGAATTTGTGTGAATGTATAACTAATTTTGCATTACTAGGTGACCACATGCCTTCCCTCAAATCCTATTTTAGGGTTAAAGCTATAATAACGTGATGTATTTTTACTTTTGTTTTAATGTATGCAACATATTCTAAAAAGTATCAAGGTATGCAATATATTTTCAAATTTTTTTCTAATATCAACATATATTACTTGTTTTTTTGACAAAAAGGTTTTTGTTCTAAACATTTCTAGTTAATATTGCATATTTTTTCAGAGTATGTTGAATACAATGGAACAAAATATGGAAGTACGTTGCCTGATATTGCTAACATTGAAACAAATGTGAGAATATCATTTTGATAGCTTTAACTATTTATTATTTATATATTCTTACGTTATTGTAATTGTAAATGTTATAATAATTTATTAACCTGATTTTCTTTTAAATAAAAAAATATCATAGGATGAAATTTAGATCCAACTAGATATAGGAAAGGTCAGAAGTATTTAGATATTTCCCCTCCTATCAATGTCCAATTACGAGTTAGGAACAACATGAGTATAAAAACAATGAAGACTTTTTAAGAATGTTCGACAAAGAATAAATATTGCAGTATCTTTTTTCTCAAAAAGTTTCCAATTTCTTATCTTTTTTGAGAGGTGTGGATTACTCACGAATATCGGAAGGTCTAGCATAACAATCTTTTTATTATCACAAAAGTCCTTGTCGTATACATTGGTTTGTAAGGTTAGGTCGCTCATAGCTAGCAAGTTGTTTGATTATATAGTTAATAAATTCTTATATCTATTGTCACATGTAAACTAATAATAACTTCGTTGAATTTTATTGTGTTGATAGGTATACATACATACTATATTACAATACGTAATAGATATTTATAATAAATATATATATTAAACCATGATATATAGACTTTATCACATTTATACAGTCGGGATTAAATCCTTTGATGTATATTGCAATGAGTCGAAAGTGGTTAATTAAGCTAGGCTACAAGCTTAACTACACACTGTTAGCAAATACAAATAACTAATTAATTGCCTGGTAGATACATTAATTTGCAATCTCATTGTAATTCTTTGATATAACATTTTACATTAAAAAAATTTTTAGTCATGAAGCATAATTAGGAACTCAGCCAAAAAAATTTTTTTGAGAAGATATTCATTCAATAAAAGGTCATTCTCCAAAAACAACCTACTGTATTTAATATACGGTAATTTGTAGAACCAAATTCAGAAACCAAACCAAACCAAAGAGCACGATAGACATGTCAAACTAAACTTATGAAAGTTGTAATTGATCTTTTTTTTTTATTCACTTAAATGTTGCATGTGTGGATATTTAGTGTAATTTGATTAACTTGATTGATCAATATTGTCATAATAAACCATTATATAAGTCTGGGGGTGTAAGTGTACACTTATTTTAGTTTATTATGATCTTAGGGGCGAGGCCCCTAAGTAAAGGGGGTCCGAGGGCAGCGCCTTCAGTAACGGGTTCCAAGGGGCAGAGGCACTGGCTCGGTCAGCTTGGAAATTTTTTATTTCCGTTAAATTGCTTCATTAAAAATTCACTTCGGAAGTTAAATTTCGGAATTTACAAGGGGGCAATTTGGCAATTCTTAAACCCGAAAACTACCTTAGGGCAATTTCTAGACCATGTAAACTAATTATATTCCCTCTCTGTTTTTGGTCATCACTCTGGTTCGATTTCACCAAAAACACACACATACATTTTCGTTCTAAATTGTCTGAATTGTATCCGATCAAATAGTTTGGGTGATGTACCAAATTGATTTGATCTGAAAATGTTTACACGCCTTTAGAGTATCCGAGTAATTGTTCGTAATCGGTAATTTCCCTATTATTGCATGCTTAAATTTTCACGTTCATAGGTGATTGGGAGACCAATGAATCGAAGAGCAACTTGTTCACTATTGGTAGTAGTCCATTTAAGTGTACGCATTGTTTATTTTTGAGGGTTCACAATTGTTATCACATGACTAGTGATAGACTCATTATTCACTTGATCATGAATCTACATCATTGTATATCACTGGTGATCAACTGGTGGTTGAGGATTCGTGAAAGTGATAACGAGCTTAAGTAGGTGTGGTTGATTAGTTATTTATTTCTTTTATTTTTAGATTTATCATTTAAAGTGTATAATTAAATAAATGATGAGACCCAAACTAGTGATTGAGTAGTGATGTATTGAGGGTATTTTATAAAAATAGTGATTAGTGAATGGATTAGATTTTTCAGATGTGTCGTTGACGAGTATAAGTGATGTTAGTTATGGAAAGGATCATCGTGAGCCCTATTATAGAAATTGATAATTACAACATTTAGGTTTGTCACTAATGACTTATCATATGCATAGAAAATAGTATTTTATATATTAAAAATCAAGTCTTGAATTTCTTAACAGCAAAATACAAATTTTAATGCAACCAATTAGTTTAGATAAAGTGAATTCAATACGTTTAGATATGTAATTCTTTCTATAAACTTTATAATTCAAATCAATCAATGCCAAAGTTCTAGAAAAGCCTTTGCTAAGAACAACATATACGTATACATATCTTAAATCAAAACGTTGTTACACATCGATGTTTGATGGATTATCATTATTCCTTGATAAGCATTAAAACTTTGCTTATTCAATATTAGTAGTAGTTTCTCACATAAAGTTTACATTTATGAAATTGATTCACCCGAATAATGATTCTGTTTAACTATTTATTAGATTTAGACCCGTATTAAATATACGAGAGGTTTATGACATTTTTAAGATAAAATAACTTATTAAATATATGTAACAAAAAACCCTTGTAAATTCAAATTTAAAAATATATGAAAAAATAAACTGATAAATTTAAATGTAAAGAATGTAATTAAAATCAAAATAAAAGAATGTAATTCTGAATAAGAATAAATGGAAATAGATATTAATAAACGAATTATCAGTTGTTAAAATTAAAACTAAAGAATTTTTAAATTAAAAATTATAGAACTATGTAAAAATCATGGCTGACTTTTGCTAATAATAATACTAATATTTCAAACAAAAATTAGGTTTAAGATAAGGGCTAATTTAAAAAATTAAACGATTTAAAAAGATATAATTATTTTAGATTTATTATGACTTTTAATATTAAATTTAATTAATATCAATTATGATATAAGCAAATCATAATTTAGTAAAATCAAGGGTTTTGATTGATTAATAAGTAGTTAGAGCGACCTTTTTTTTTATAGAGATAAAGATATTCCATTATAAAACTTCTTACCCTTGTTGAATAGTTAGAATTTTTAATGTAAAAAAATACCCATTATATCCTTATTCTAAATCCTCCAAATCAATGTATTTCAAATCAATGTCCATAAATCACGGTTACATATTTTAGGAAATGATTTATTTAAATGTCAAACAACAATTAATTGTTTACATATTTTTAAAATACAAGTTTATATTTTTAGGAAATGATTTGTACTCATGTTTATTTAAAATTGTCAAAACACAATAATATGGGTTAAGAATATTTGGAAAAAAAAGGCAGATGAAGGGAACTCTCTGATTTCCGGTATCTTAGCAGTACCCGCTCACATTCACAACATATTCGGGGTCGTCAAATTGCACGAATATACCTCTATACTTTTTAAATTTTATCTCACTTTTGATTTGTTAAAGACATTGACTTTTAGAGCATTGGATCTCAACCAAAAGAATCTTTGGGCCGGAAACTGACCAAAAGAAACATCTAAGTCTTGTTTTTAAATTTTTTTCTTTTTTTACTTGAATAGTTGAATGTGTTTATGAATTATTATATTTACAAATAAGTTTGTTTCTTATTAACAAACACGTATCATGTCCCCATTTAACCACTAACTGGATCAAACAAAGCATGCTCATCCAGATTTTCTGAGGCGCCTACTTCGTTTTTAGTCAATTTGTTTCTAGCAAACAAAATTATATTTCAATGGTCTTTATATATCACATCTATTATATTAAATTAAATTCTTTATTCTATTTGTGAATTGCGAATTCAACTTATTACTTCTCTTTCAAAACATATGCTAGTATGTGTTCTCTAACTTCAAAAAATTTACTCATTGTAACGCCTAATAGTTTCTATATATCGATTTTTAATAGAATGATTTTTATATACTACGAGTAATGATTAATAAGACTAAAAATAGGCATAAATATAAGCAAAATGCATTAGATATTTTATATATCAAATTTGCCTACTCATCTTTGTCATTAATCATGTCATGCGTTTTTATTAAATTTTTAGGCCTCAATTCAGACATATCAATCATGCCTATCAATCTTTATCATATAACAAATTGAACAAAGGCTAAGGACGCGTTTAATCGTAAAAAACACCTTAGTTTTCTAGGAAAATTTTTCAAGAAAACGTGATCAAGTTAGAGTTTTCTAGAAAAGTTTTTCAAGAAAATGAAAAACACCATTTTTCATTTTATAACATGAATTTGAAAAACAACATTTTGATATTTTCCATTTTCTATTTTCCATCTCCTTCCCCCTCCCCCCACATCTCCAATATGTATTCTAGTTTTCTAAAATGAAAAAAGTATATTTTAATTTTGAACGCGTTTTCAAAAATTTTATTTGTTTTCTAGAGATTGAAAACCCCTTCTATTTTCTAGAAAATTGGAAATAAAAAACTAGAAAACATTTTTTACAACTAAACGTACCCTAACCGTCTGGAAATTGGTCAACCTTTTATAGCCAACCATGACATGTCCACTATTTTCACAAAGTTATGTTGTGCCTTTTCTAATATTTATGTTTTAGGTTGTGTTTGTTTTATGGGACTAAGAATTCACTTTTATTTTGAAAATGTTTGGTTTATTATTTTGAAATTATAAATTGTGTATGAAATCCATATCCTAATATTAAAACCAAACGCCTCTGAATTTACAAAAAATAAAATAAAAAATAAAATAAATCACCGTTATTTGATAAGATTGAATAGACAATAAAATATCAATTAGTTTCATTGGTGTCCCCCAATTAGCACCAAATCTTCAAAATGAAATGATTGTAAAAACAATTGGTACCTAAATGATAACTGTATATAGGAATATAGGATCACGTTGTGGTACTACAACTGCACTTTCATCATGTTGCTTAGTTTATGAGCACACATGACCATGACTAAGACATCCACTTATTTAAGCTCACTTTTAAGATATTTATCTACTCATGATTCATGAAAGCCGACGGCCAGGGTGTATAAAATATATTTAATCTCGACTTGGTTTCTGTGGGGTTTTTCCTGAAATTAGTGTAACTGGGTCTGAGCTCCATACGATTGGATTGGGCCAGTTAGTGGTGACCTTTCGTTATTGGGTCACTCTGGACGGAGTTCTGGGCTTTAGCATTTGTTGGCTGTTTAAAAAAAAAAAGTTAATGCTTTCATTTTCTTTTCTTTTTTTTTTCTCCCTTTTTTGTGAGAGTAGCTTGTTTGGAACGTGCAACTGACAATTATAAATTATTAGCCTAATTCATAAGATGATGGTAAGATGTTGATACCTTTTTTTCATTTTCCTCATCCATTGTATTTGTTTTGGTTTCATCTCATAAAATTTGAGATGCATGAGAGCTTTACTGAAATGTTTAAAACGACATATAGATATGCCCGTATCTTCCTCAATATTGTTAGGGTGTCATTAGCACTCTACATTCTAATCTATCAAAACACACGAATAGATAATAACCTTTCAAATTTTCTTACTTCTTTCACCCTCTTTCATAATTTATAATAATAATGTTGTCCGCTTATTTGCCTTCATATTTCGCACAATTAATCTGATGAAGTCTTTTGGTCCGATTAATATTCATACGTACATGTCTTAGGGGTGTTTGTGTTAGCTTATTTAAAAGTGTTTATGCTTATTTACAAAAAAGTGCAAATCCTTAATAAGCATTCGCTAAAAAGCTCTCATTCACAAGCTTCTTAAAATTAGCTTATCAAGACTAATAAGCTAATAAGCTCAGTTGTTTGTATTGACTACTCACTTAAATGTTTATATTATCTTTAGTATCAAATGGAACTACGAAAGTGCCTAAGCAAGTCAATTTTTGTATTGACCACTCACTTAAATGTATGTTATAAACGAACTAAATGTTCGTTGTACCGTTCATGAACATTTCTTAAACGAACGTGAACATACAAATTCTATTCGTTTCGTTGAACGAACATAAACATCGGTCTCATTCGTTCATTTAATTTATAATCGTGAACGTTTCATAATTTGTTCGTGAATGTTCGTAAACATTTGTTCGTTTATGTTCATGCATTTATTCTCTTATAACATTTAGACTTTGATTTTTGAACTATATATAAATTTTTATAAGAATTTAGATAGTTTTCAAAGTTTGATTTATTCCAGTTATATATTAATTAACTTGTGGTTCGTTCTGTGTTTGTTCATGAACACAAACAAATGAACATAAACATAATCCTATATTCGACTATTTGTTTGTGAAGCGTTTGTTAAGTAACAAACAAACATAAACAATGTCTGGTTTGTATTCATTTGATTAGTTTACAACGCTATTGGTGTGCTAGAGCCTAGCTGGAAGAACAATAGTGTAAAATCAGGGGCATCATTGCGCAAATTAAGCATAAAAAAAAGTACGATATCAATCATTAACTTATTTAAAATACTTTTGTGGGAAACATCACGTGAAGCTTGAAAAAATTAAAGTAAATATGATAATGATTTATAAAAAATTTAAAGTTATCACCTTTTTTTTCCGTATAGAAATATGCATATATAGCCCATGTTGTTTTAGAGATCAATGACTCAAGCTTCTGCAAATTATAACAGGAAGTTAGTATATATAGTTTTATAAAAATATGCATAGCTCATGTTGAAAAGGCAATGATATTGAACCCAAATTACCATTAAAAATATATATATATATATATATATATATATAGTTTTATCGTCTTGCTAGTTGTTAATTTTTTTTTATAATATATGCCGTTCTAAAAAAAATATATAGTTTTATCGTAGCCTTGCACTATAAGTATAGGATATGTAATACCAAGGAGTGTCAATTTGATTCCCACCATAGTCAAAATGATTATAATTAAGCACCACCATAGTTGCCCATATTTGGTAGTGAAAGCAACAAAAATCAACATCAAAAGGAAAACCCAGAGTAAAAACCTACCAAATATAAATAATGAGCAAATTATGGAGGAAAATAAAGAAGTAAAGAAGAAAGTGACTTGATTTAACATGGAGAAAAAAGAATATTAATTGTATTTTTGTTTTTTGGACTATTTCCAAAATTCCAAGTTCTTCCATTCCTTTCCCATGGGGGAGATCTTCTTTATTAGGTGTCAATCAAATTATAAAATGTTTGAATTTTTGTTGTTAAGAAAATCTATTTTCAAAATATTGTTTTAGAAGAATAATAAATAAAATGTTGACCAAAAACTTTACATATAGTAGAGTCATCATATATACTTGACTTCTTTATATTATAGTTTCTAGTAATCTTTAGGTTCCACATACCAACAAACCACTATCGTACATAATCGATCATGTTTCATGAATATGACATAAGTTATCGATCATAAAACTTGTTTTGTAAAAATAAAAAATTAAAAAAAATACAAACTATGATGATGTTTTTTGTAATAAAAACAAACTATATCTTTAAACATTAAAAACAATGTGTCAATGTGATACTGTAATATTATCATTAAAAAAAAATCAAACAAAAACATATAAAAAAATTAATCTACAATCCAAAATGCATGTTCTTGCTTAATTACCTGATAATATTAATGTGGAGTGTCAATATTCAACTTCACGGACCAGTACGTTGTAGAGAACTTTCCTATCTATGATCGTTTGAATACTTATTTTGTATCAAAAAACTTTGGCTAAAATCCAATTATATTTCAGTGGATCAAGCATGAAATTTGGCATTTATTTTATTTTATTTGTTTTCTTTTCATGAGGAATATGGTGTTTAATTGGCAGGCAGACATTCATGGAAACTAATCAACATCAAAAACGACGTCCCAACTTCTATGGTTTGACTTAGCGTTCCAATCTTCCATCACGTTGGTTTGACGACCCGTACATGTGTAGTAGATTTGCAATTGCAATGCAGCGCGCTTTGCATTTTGTTTGAACTTCAAATCTAAATAACTACGGTTATTCAATTCGTACAAAATGTTACTGTTACCCATTAATTGTCTCCAATAAAAGTTACACTGTGTTGATTTTTTTAGATAAACTCAAAGGCCCAATAAAATCAGATGACATTATTTTATATTTTTTTAGCGAAAATAGTTGGTTACTCGCTTTGTGTGATCGTTGGTGTGGTGAAGTTAGAAATGTGTCATAATTTATGATAATAATTAATTATTTTCTATTTATTTTGCTCAATTTTTTTTTAATTATTTATACAGGATTCTTAATTATTAATATACATTTAGTGAAAGTCCTTGTAAACTTGGGCACTTGCATAGTTGACTTTGTCACTAGTTTGTGACCATCACTCTTTTTATCACTATTAAAATACCTTACTTGATTATATCATCATTTAAAATATACTACTATCAGCATTCTAATCAAATTAGTAAAGCAAGTTGTTTGACCTTTAAATAAAGGACACCAACGATTTATTTCGTACAAGCAAGTAAAAAGCTTCCTAACTAAATATCGACAACAGTTAAACGGATTTAATTAGCCAGAAAAAATGATTGGGCTCTCAAGTCGCTAAGTTAGTTCTATATATTTATCTCGTTATGAGTCCAAGATAAATTGGCTTAAAGATGTAAACATGTCGAGCCGACCCAAGTAACAAGAAATTTGGGCTTAGCTCTAGCTCAAATAACTTTTCATATCATAGTTGTATTCGTGTTTAATTATTTTTAAATGTTAGAGTTTGAGTTCGATGTTCGATTAATTTCATTTCTTTTCAAACAATTTTTCAATCTTGAGTTGCTCTCTTATGAGTTCCATGAACCTAAAGATCCATCTCGACTTAGCTTATTTATAATCCTAAATAAACTTAGGTCTTGCTAACTATAGCCTTAGGGATTGTAGTTAACGTGTATAAAATAGTTGTACTCCTACCATAAAATTCAAGGTATGGACTATTGATATGAAAGGTACAATTTTTTTTATATATACATTAACTACAACACTTAGGGTTGTATTTAGCATTTTCCATAAACTTAAATATAGATGAAAAGCCAAATAATTGAATCTAGTTTAACTCATTGGACTCGTTATCTAATTCAACTCATAATTATTAATCAAGCTTTCAAAGGAGTTGAATTGGATATTAATTTTTCAAACCTAGTTAAACTAACCTGCTAGAAACTTTTGTTTTGGCTTGACTCAAACTTGAATATTATCAAACTGTTTAATCAAAATAAGTTCAAGTAACTTACTAATAGCTTGAAATCGTTTACGTCCATAATTTGGTAGGAGTCAATGAAACTTGTCAGAAAATCAACCTTGAGTTTCTGCTCCAAAATATATGCAAGAAGCCTAATTTAATTTAATTCAACGTACCAAAACAAATTTCATTACAATGAGATATCAAACGTACAATACTATTACAATGACTTAAAGAGATTTTAGGTTCGAAATCTCATACATATTTAGGATTGGTCAATGAAATGGTCAAAACAGTAATAGGGATACCTAAATTAGACTCTATACATCTGAATCAATAATAGTTATCGTTTTCAAATAACCTAAAATAAGAAGAAGAAAAAAAAAAAAAAAACTCTCTCCATTTTGTATCTATAGCTACTAAAGTGACTAAAAGAGCACACTTTAAGAAAACTAGAGTTGTACTTGAAACAACTCCATAGTTAAAGGGTATAGAACAACCACCCCTATAAAATCTTGTGTCCTTTCTAAATCCCTTTCATTGTTTACACCACACTCTACTGCCTCTTTCATTCCTATATTCCCAATCACAAAAACCCACCATTTTTTCTTGTAGATTCTTCCAGCTTCATCAACACCCACATAAAAAGATTCAACCTTTGCCCAAAAAATCCAATATTTTTTTGATCCATAGTTTGTCTATGAGACAAACAATGAGATTTCTTGAAGATATATACAACAAAGATACAAGAACATATAAATACAAAGTGTCTTCATTTGGTTCTAGAGAGACAAAGATACAAAAAGATGGCTTAGTTTTAAAATTTTAGGATTTTGTATAGTTGATGATGATGATGATGTGAGAATAAGTTATCGTTAATTATTAGTGTGTGTGTGTGTGTGTGTGTGTTTTAGATTTTTCTTGGAAGAACATATGATGTCTCCTGGGATTAATTTAGTGATGACTGTAGTTGGATTTACTATGAGTACTATGTTTATTGTGTTTGTGTGTACAAGACTTATATGTGCTCGGATTCATTACATATCTGCAAGAAGATCTTTTCGCATGTCTTCTAGATCTGATCTCAACTCTGTAAGTATCCGTTCTTTTTATATGTATATCAATATATGTATGTATATTTGTATATATCTGTGTGTTTATATGTTTTCATATCACATTCAACCTCATTTGTGAATTAATTGAGCTCTTAAAAATTATTTAAATTTCATTTCATGTATAAAATTATAGTTTTGAATGTTTAGAGGCTTATTTTTGTGGCTTCTGCTTATCGTGCTTTCGAAACGATAAGCGGAAAAGATAGTGTTGATAAACTTATGTGAGGTTCAAAACACGATAAATCGTAATAGGGGCTGAAGAACAAGTGCATAGAAATGTATTAAACTTGTATATTTAACAGAGTGTTTGGGATTACATATTTGTTAGTTCTTATTGCATTTGAAGTAAACACCCCCTAAGTTGCATTCAAAAAATGCAACCTTTTTCTTTTAAAGTAAAGCTAAAAAAACACGAGCTGGTTTATGTATCCAAACACTTATAATCACGCAATCCCAATATGCCGATTGAAAACAACTTTAGGTGAATGGCTATGAGTATGTGATTTTACCAAAGTTAGAAGTTCATGTATCACCAAAAACAGTGTTAAATTACCAATTTTATAATTGTCTTTATCAATTCTGGTAGTGTGACTATGAATATGTGACAAGTGGTCTCAAAGCAATAGCTTTAGGTGAATGGCCTATAATGAAAAGGCAAAAAAAAAGGGACCAAAATTGTACATAAAAAGATAAAATCTGAAACTTGCAGCCATGTTATTATTCTTCAAGTGGTACATGTGTTTGTAATGGAATGTTTTTAATGGGGGTCCAGTAATATTATCAAGTTAGGCATCTAGGTTTGTTTTTTATCTCCCATTTAGCAATTTTAATCCCAAAAGGGATTGTATACCAACCGATTGTTTGTGTACAGAATCGGTTAGGTACTTAGGTAATTGGTGTTTTCGTTCATGTTTTTCTTCGATTCTTGTTGTGTTTTCTACAAAGGAGTATACCAACCAATACTTGTGTTTCTTGATTTTGACTGAGGATCACATCTCATTTTTCTTCCGTGTTTTTTTGTGGTTCAGTTGGAGCGTGGTGGGCATGGTGCTGAACCTTTCGTTGCAGCAAGCTTCCCTACAAAGAAGTATAGTGATCCGTTCTTTTCTTGTGCAAAAGATGCCCAGTAAGTAGACTTTAAAGCTAGTTAATTTTTACCGAACTGCACTTCATAAAGAGATCAATGCTTTTAGGATTATTTCTTCTTTTTTTTTAATGCAAATGCTTACACTCATCACTCACCTTTAAGACACCCTGTCCGAATTAAGACTTCGATCAGCAACCTGTTGGTTAGTGTGCCACCCTGGTAATAAAGCTAGATTATGCTTTCTGGAAACTTTCCAAAAATAGCATTTCTAGTTTTATATTTACATGTTTAGGAATTTGTTGCAACTTACAATAACCTTTTTATTGCCATGACTAGTAAGATGGTTTTTGTGTTTGTAAGTTTTTGGGCTATTTGATCAGAAAAATTCGATCTTTATAACTTTTAGATGGAAGACATTTGTAAGTCCTATACTGTTCTATCAAGATTTAAATGGTCATCGTCATTCAGCTTTTTGACAAAAGTTCATTTACGAACAACAGTTTGAATGAAAGCTGATCGGTTGACATGGATAGGTCAAAACTTTTCAAATGGATAAGGTGGGAATCATGCAATTCTTATGAACTATTTAGATTGCTTCAAGGGATCAATGCTGTATTATTAAAGATCAAGATCAAAGTCAAACTGATAAAAATTAATCTTTACGATTTCTAAATACAAAATTTATATTTTATACAAGTTGTATCTTATATTAAAATTTTATCAAGATTTATAGGGTCATTTAACCTTTGCGTAAGAACTTGTATATCCACACAAATTTTGAAGTTATATCCACACAAATTTTGAAGTTCAAAGTGAAAAACTCGTCTGACTTGAAAAGGTCATTATCATATGAAGGGGTTGTATTCGATCTATTTTGCTTGCTTCAAGGGATCAATGTTGTGTTTTATATTGTAAGCAAAGTTAAGTTAACACTTAAATGTCTTTGATTAGAAGTTATTAATGTCATATAACCCAACATATTCCATCTTATGACAGTTTTATACTCGATGAAATTTAATGGATTTTCAATCTTGCCTGGTTGACTTTTGGTTGTGTTGACCATTTCAAACTTAGCATCTTCTTACACATGTTTTATTTAATCTTGTAGATGCATAGTTTGTCTTTCAGAATATCACGCAGACGATACACTTCGCATTCTTCCTTTCTGTGGACACTTTTTCCATTCATCTTGTATCGACATATGGCTGCAGCAGCACTGCACGTGTCCAGTTTGTCGAGTCTCGTTACGTGAAATGTTTGACAAACGGTGTGTGATGCAACCCATGTTCAGTTCAGCCGTCCGATTCTCATCAAGAGCTGATGACACTCATAGGATGAGCCCCACCACTGATGGTCAACCCCAGTCAACTAACGTCGAACAAGAAGCTGCTGAACAGAACAACTCAAACATAAACGAGAACAGTCAAGCTTCCCCCAAAATTTTGGGAAACAAACATTTTGAAAGCGCATCAGATGCTTAAGAGCTCTTTAACTGCAATCCAAGTTTGCAGCTTATAAAGTTATGAGTGGACAAAATGTTAATGATGTCAGGTGTTTTTATTGTCGTTTAGTGATTCGTTTGTTTTGTCTAGTGTGTGTAAATATTGAAAAATCAGCAGAGTTTGATAAGTAGTAAGTAGATTGTTTTTGCCACAGTTGTAAACATATATAGAAAGTTGACTTTACATATATAACCGCCCCAAAAAATCCAAACTCATTTCAACAAAAGTTATTGCATGATGTTTATTACTTGGCAATTTATGTGTGGCAACTGGCAAGTGGCAACTGCTAGATGAAATACGAATATTAAAATTTGGGCTTGGAAAAGAAAAGAGATAATTTGGACCGTTTCATAGCCCATGAAGCCCCTGATAGAACAAATTGGGCCAATGAAACCAAACCATGTTATACTGTTATAGTTACAAAGTTATAGTACTATGACTACTATCTAAGAAAGAGATCCTATATGATACAAACGTATCTAACAAATATTAATGCATATAATCATTTTAAATAAAGAAACGGACTTCTGAAATTTTGTTGGTTGGATTCAGTTTGTAGGTTCGGGTTAGAGGGTTGAAAATACTGAACCCTAACCAAACCTGATTTTAAAATCTGGTTGGAAAACTTAACCCTAACTCACAACCCACCAACCTAATTAAAAACAGGTTGTCGGATTGATTTCAAGTCAAATAAGTTGGCAGGTTGGTGGGTTGCCTGGACGGTTTCAGGTCTAACATATTAAAACAGGTTTTTTATTTTGAACAACAGATTTTATTAATAATCGGTTGAAAAGTTATCAACCGAAAATAAAACAATTACATGAAAAGGAGAGGGTTTTTTAGCAACTCATCCCAACTAATAGAGTTCTTCCTATTAAGAGCACTATACTATAAAAAAAAAATACATGACAATCGAATCAAAAAGAGGCTTCTTAGAAGTATTGAAAAACAAGTTGTTACGATACCACCATATACTCCACCAAACCGTGTTAAGTACAGTCTCGATCAACCTTTTCTCTTTGGAAGTCTTATTCATAGTATCCACATGCTGTGCTAACTCACCAATGAGCCAAACTCGTAGGAAGATTAATGCTCGGCCACTATAGGATAGAAAAGCAAACCTTTTTTTTTTTTGCAAAGACACACTCTGCCATGATGTGATTACAAGATTCAAAATCGATGTCGCACAATGGGTACATAATGGTTGGAATGTCCAACCCTCTCGCACATAGATTCGGCGTGTTGGTAACCTATCCAGAAGAAGACGCCTTACCATTATATTGACTTTAGCCGGAACAAACTTATTCCATTAGGTTATCTCATGTCAAACAGGTTGGTTTTATGTTATAAAGGTCAAATGGGTTGGTGGGTTGACAGGTTGTCGAGTTGACGAGTTTGTTTCAATAATTTTTAGATATTTTTAAAAATACTTTTAGATTGACGAGTCGACCTATTAACTCAAATGATCAACTTGAACACAACCTGGAAAAATCAGGTTGGTGGGTTGACTTGAGAGGTTAGCGGGTCGACTGGTCAAAAAAACACAACCCTAACCCGAGTTTTTCCAGGTCAAGTCAAGTTGAGTATTGCCCTAATTTAAACATAGTTAGATAGGCACTTATTAAACAACGAAGACTTTGATCAAATAGTTAATACCCCTGCTTCTAAAAACTGAGGTCAAGGTTTTAATCTTTACTCCTTGCAAGACAGGATGTTCTTAGTACTTTACTTTACTTTACTTTTAGATTTAGATAGACACTTAATATAGAAATACTAATGTATATGATTAGTTATATGGACGTGTAGCTTGTGTGCTTTGTCGGTATGTAGCTATCTTTCAGTTTTAATAGTAAAATTGATCTTACAAATTTTATATTTTTTAACATAGTTAGATAGGCACTTATCATAAAAACATGCAGTTGGGAAGAATAAAGTGATGCAAGATTTTCTAAAAATGTGATCATCCTTTAGGACAGACTATGATATATCCCAGACTCCCAGTCCCACTTTCACATCTTCTAGTAGTTACATTCAATGTGAGTATTTGATATATGTTTGCAAGTTGGCAATTGCCAATATAAGTTTTTAGGCATTTATGGCTTTTAAAAGAACCTCTTTTTCTTGGTAAGCACTAATTTTAAAATTGGCAAAATAAATATGAGTAATGGAATTTAACACATTACTATTGATTTTGTTTGTCCTGTATATTTTTACAGTAATATGTATCAGATTACATATTTTTATTAATTTTACAATTAGTAAATACACTTATATTACTTCCTTCCTAGTTCCTACCATCAAAACAAAATGATTTTTCATTGTCAAACAAACACCTAAATGTGTTTCACTATCGCTTATAAATCCTTTGAAGATTGATACTTATTTTCTAGCTTTAGTGAGAATCAATCAGTCAACTTGCCATAAAGACATAGAAGGAAAACAACTAGTATATTATTAATTATTATTATTATTTTATAGTTATATAAAATAAAGTTTAAAACATTATATCAAACAATATATTATAGCTTTTTCAACACCGGAAAGTTTACAAGATAAATCTATGTTGCAAAAACATTAAACAAATCAAATAAAAAATCATACCGAACATAAGTGCCTAAAAGATTCCTAAATCATATGTAGATCTTGGTATGGGTATGGTTCCACAAACAAAACAGATACAAATACACTTTCAAATTCACTTTCAAACTCTCGGTTTGATCATAGCTCGAAGACTGTTCTTCATCACAACCGTAAACTCTAATTTCTCACTAAAATCGACCTTAGTCTCTTTCGGGTAAGAGCTCCATTCGAATTCTTGAACCATTCGGGCTATCATCAAATTAACATGGACCGTGGCCATACCCAAACCCGGGCATATCCTACGACCCACCCCGAATGGCATCATTTTAACCCCGGTCACACCAGTTATATCCGCATCCTCCCCACCCGATAAAAACCTATCCGGGTCAAACTTTTTTGGGTTAGTCCATAACTTCGGATCCTCTGCGATAGAGGGCAGAAAAATCTCTACATTTGTTCCCACCGGTATATCGTACCCCGCTAACCTTGCGGGTTCGGTAACCGAATGGGTTAAAGAAAAATAAGTAGGCGGATGTTTTCTTAACAACTCTTTTACAACCGCATTTAGATACGGCATGTTTTCGATATCTTTCTCGTCTACTCTTTTCTCACCAATCTTGGCTTTGATCTCTTCGTAGAGCTTTGTTTGAATACTCGGGTTTTCGATAAACCTCGCAATGGCCCACTCGACTGCGGTTCCTGTAGTGTCGGTCCCACCGTTCAGAAACTCTGAACACAATGTGACTATCTCGGGATTCGTGGGCGGATGTTTCCTACCTTCGACAGTCAAGTCAAATAGTGTGTCGAGATATGAAAACTCTGCTGCGGTTGGATCCGACCCAGGGTTTTTGACCGCAGCTCTACGCTGTTCAATGAACGGCACCAGAGTCGCGATCTGTTGCTCCCTTACTTCCGTTGCTTTCTTACGTTGCTTAGAGAAAAACGGACGTAACAAAGGCAAATAATCGTCTATCCTTGGGTCTAATGTGATCAAAACCGTCTTCATCATATCATCCATTTTCTCTATAGTTTTCTCATCCATTTCCACACCAAAACACATCGCTAAAAGAATACGAAAAACTGCAAATCTCGCGTTTCTCAACACCCAAACCGCGCCATCATTCGCCTCAGCCTCGACTTTCAAGCGTTCAACAAGCTTATCCATGGCAGTGTCCCTCACGTTCCTAAACGTGCGTAGTTTACTCGAACTAAGCGCGTTTTGGACCATGTTTCGCCTCAAAGACCTCCAAACAGGACCGTACATGGACGCATTAACCGTAAACTTATCACAACTAAAAATAGTCCGGGTCGGGTTTTCAGCGGGCCGGGTTGCAAATATAACACCCTTTTCAATCAATGCCTCGTAAGCTAAATCTGCACTAGACAAAATGATCATTGTACGCGATCCCATTCTAAGTGTAAAAATAGGTCCGTAAGTTGGCAAAAGATCCCGAACATATTGAAAGAATGGCTTTCCCGAACCAGCAACCTGAAATAAATTTCCCACAACCGGCCAGCCAGGCGGGCCGGGTGGGAGATTCACCTTTTTCGATTTAGTGTTCCGCATAAGCGAGACCACTAAACCGGATAACAGTAAAGCAATGGTAGCAAATATTATATGGTAATAAGGAGAAAGGTCCATTTTTTTTTTTTCAGAGAGAGAGATAGGCTCTATGAAAATGGGATGTGAATTTGATGATATTGTGACAATGCGATATATGGAGTATGGAAAACGAGCAAATGCTTGAATTTACAGGTGGGGTGTAATTAAGAGGATGCTCCCAACCACATTATCAATCAAATGTGATATTGATGAATTTGATTTTTATTTTTTCTTCAATATTTTTAAAATTTTTATTTTGTTATAAATTTATAATAGAAAGATATTAATAATATGTGAATTAATAATGCGCCTAAATCTTAGGTTTATGATCTTCCCCTACTTGTTGCCCTTTTATGCTTACTTGTTTGCTTAATATTTTTGTTTTTTCCCTTTTAAAATAACGATTTTTTCATATACTTTCTTCGTCTAAAAAAGAATGTCTATTTTTCACTTTTTTAAGTCTTTTTTTTTTTTTATCTTAAATATTTTTGTTTGTGTGTATATAATACTTGATGAAAATTACACCAATGAAAATACATTTAAAACTCTATCTATTTATATATCTTGCATCAACTATTATATATATAAAAAAAAATTAGACGTAAGGTCGCGCAATGCGACGACAATGATGGTAACGGCGACAATGTGTTGGCGGCGGCGACGGGTGGTGGTGGTGGTGGCAACTGATGGTGGCGGCGACGAGTAGTGTAAGTAATTAATGTAAAAAATGATAGTGTAGTTATTGTAGGAGTTGATGAATAAATATAGTAAAATAATTCATTAATTGTATGTTTAGTATACCATATTTGTTAGT